>CAEFZY010055413.1:0-13714 GCA_903066815.1 Brachyrhaphis roseni | reverse complement strand
TATATATATGATCATTTAAGTTTCCATGATATCAAAAGACTTTTTTTTGACATATTAATTGAAGTTTAAGTGTACATGTGGAGCTGGTTGCCGAAACTTGCTGTGAGTAGTATTTTGGGTACATGTTAGTATTGCCAACTTAGTAACTTTATGACATTTAGCAAGTACTCAGATCCTTCTAGAGATCCTTTTCAGAAGAAAAGATGACAAACAACAAATCTACCACTTTTTGTCTGTCGTAACATCAATCCCCTCTCCAATAGTACCCATTGCTGATACACTACTCAAATAATTATTAAAATCTTAGGAAAGCTAATTGATACTATTCTTACTAAGGAGTTGGCACAATGGTTTATGCTTCTGAGAGTTGCTGTTTTATTCTTTTTGTGGTTTCAATCTGCCATGGTCTATGTGGGATCTGAAAAATACACAAAGACCTTTGTAACAGTTAAGGCTAACGCTAATGTCATTGATTGGTAATGGAAGTTGTTAAACATGGAGTGAAACTGTGAAAATGTCTCTTTGCTGTTTTGTGCCTTTGAAATTACCAAAGCTTTGAATCAAATTTTTGGGATTTATAAAATGGTACCTGATGCTTACCATTCATGCATTAGCAATGATATTCTGTACCACTAGATTATGTGATTGTCTAAATTTTAAATTTGAAAATGTTTGTTTTTTGTAATGTTTTGGCAGTTATCTAAAATTTATACTTCTTCAGTCTTCTCAAGACACTGGGTTAAAGAAGAAACATTATTTTTAGGAGGGGGAAAAATAGCTTGTTTATGGACATGAAATGGCAACATGTGGGTGCAAAGTGGTTATATTGTATAAGCAGCCACAATGAAGCAGCAAAAGAAAGCTGTCAGCATTTTATTCAAGGAAAGTTCAGCTTGGTTCACATAACCATCTTCCAAAACTGTTTCAGGTTCACCACCGTTTGTTAAAAAGTTCAACTGCACTTCTCTACTCTTTTGATTCACTTTTGGGATTTTTTTGTCACAACACTCTCCTAAAAGTCAGTACCTTTTCTTTTTTATATTTTTGTCCATCTCAAATAATAGTCAGCCACCTCTTTAACCCTCTCCCGGCAGATGTTGCAGATTTGCAACAGCTAAATGCTGTTGAAATGCTGTTTAAATGTCTCTCTCAAAAAAAGTCTGAATTGTATATTACTACCCCATACGATCATTTTCTCCAAATATCAGATTTTTCCTGCAACTACAACTTAATTTGAGCCTGAGAGGGTTAAAGATTACAGTCCACATTTGTGAGCAAAGAGGTGAGTCATGGTGAAAAGAAAGTACAAAACTTCAAGTTTGAGTATTTTACATGTTCTGAGTTTTGGATTTTTTACAAAATTCATTATTTTGTATAATAAAGAACTGCACAGTAGAATATCTACTGAATGGTGTCATGTGCTTGAGGCTAAAATTATTTTACAAACTACTAAAAATCTAGTGTACAAGAAAACTCAAGGGATTGCCAGAGGGTGTAATTTTTAATTTCTATGACTGTATTTGACAATTTTTACTTTCTTGCAGCCTTTATTTTTTGCAAACAGGAATTATTTAGCCCTTCCAAATGGGGATATGTGGCAAAGAAGATGTTTCAGAGAAAAGAAAAAATAATATGCAATGGAAAAGTTTTTAAGGGACAGTTTATGCAAGGCATCAAGATGCAAGTTCTTTAGATCACTTTTACAAAGTTGGATGCAGTTAATAGCCATAGGTCCTTGCATCTCTGTCTTATCCTTGCTAGGCAAAACCGAGGTGATGAAGTCCGAGAGGAGGAAAGTCTAATTAAAGGTAGCCAAGTCCCTCCTTGATACAGCTTGCATTTGGTAACACTTCAAAGATTTATGTATTTCATTCAATTGTAACCTTTTCCCCTGGAATTTGTTTTAAGTTATCCATAAATTGCTCTTGGATCTAACCTTGGAGCAGATTTACTTCTGGAAATGATGTTTTTGTCTCGAGCTGAGGAGTTGAGCGTGATTGATGCTTGGTTTTCTGTCAAAAGGAACTTACAGATGTTCCCTGAATGCCTTACGCTCAGACACTCCAATGTTTTTATGATCCCTAAATGGCTCACATATTTGTTGTTAATGAGCCTGTTTACAGAAGAGGACAGCCATGAGGATACACTTAAAGAGGCATGTACATGCATAAATACAAAATACATAAAGGGACCAAGAGAGCAAGAACATTATGAATATAACATAATTTAATTGGACACTTGCTTTGGGTTTAACACTGGGAACCAGTATAAATGGTAAGATTGTAAGATTATCTTCTGAGAACTGTTTACATTTCATTACAAACCAGTCATAATAATGAGGTTGTTGAATAGAAAACACAAGACTGTTTGTCTTGTATTTTTATTTTGTTGAAACAAAGTAAAAAGTTGAAAGCTACAGGTATCCACTTCAACGAACATTTGAACATTTGTTTTATCATACGAAGCATACATACTTGCAAAAATAAGCTAAAATGTGAGGCTGCAGATTATAAATCCAACCTGTCCAGAGACTATCCTGTCTCTTCTCCGATAACCATTTGCGATAAAACCCTTGACCTCAACTGGTTAAGTGTGTAAAAATGATGACTACATGGATGGAAATCAAAGGTTAGATTATTTTTAAGGGTTGATTTATTTAATTTCAGACTTTAAATAAAGTCTACACAAACTGCTGAACAACTCAAAAAGGTTGCGAATAAGGCTTGCTCAAATAACTTTCTGAGTACAGTTTTACACTGGATTGCTTGCATCAGTATACATGGTAAAGCATTCTACTGATGTATAGAAAAATACATAAATATATAACAAATCGGTGTGATGAACTGTTGTCATGTGTGCATAGCACCATGAAATTGGGCACAATCTGGAAAGAAGCTCATAGTCACTTTCATGGTACATGCAGTGTGTGTCCAATGCAGAGTGTGAAGATTATCCTGGCCACTCATCCATTCAGTTGTGACACCAAAGAGGATTGGTCAGAGGTTATGTAGGGATAGCCTAATACTATTTATTATTGATGCATGAGACAAAAACATGTGAATTCTTCATGTTTGCCTGCCATTTGTCTATATTTCATATTACTGAAATTTCTTGCATACCTTAAGATATACCCCAAACACAATAAACTCATTAAATTAATTTGTTGGTTGTGTCTTACTGAAATTAATAAATCCAAAATATTAACTTGCTTTAGAGACTAGATTAACACCACTAACCAAAGAAAAATCATTGGTCTGCAGAAGTATCTCTTTAGATGACTTTTCAATTTCAACATCTAATTCATATGTGTCCCTTTAATGAAGTACTTGGAGAGAGTAAAAACAATCTGTGCACACACCAGTGAGCTGAGATTAGCTGTTGTGTTACTGCTGCAGTGATGTTCAATAAGATTGTTGCTTTTTTTAAGGAAAGTATTTATTCATGTAATTAAGTTGGAGGAAATGCACAAGAAAAATAACCAAGATCTATTTTAGAAACACCAAATCAAGCTGTTGCAGTATTCTATATAATGTGTTTGATTGAGAAGAGAATAATCTAAACAATTTCTGTGTGCTGTAATAAAAATTGAGCATATGTTGCTAGAAGAACAAGCTAAAAATGACGGAGTTAATCATACAATTTATATTTCAACTTCAAATGCAGCAGTCTGAATTATTTGTTGAATCTTTGAATTTACATTATTTCTATATTGTTAAAGATCCATGCATTTTACATAGCTTGAACTTTAGAGTGATTGCAGTTCCTGTTTTCATCAGAAGGGACTCCTTCTTTGTTTTGTTACTCGTCCTGTTCACCAAATAAACATATTTACACAATATTTGCACAATAATGAAATTGTCTGGTGATTAACTGAAGAGCTTGTTAATTTTCACATCTGAAGCAAAGTACTTTATCAATATCCTTTCAACATGAGAAAAGTAAATTAGTTTAATTAGATTTTAAACAGTTAAATATGAGGAATATGCATTTAAGTCTAACCTGGCAAAAAAAGTAAAACAGAAGAAATCACGCTACCCTTTTATAAAATATATGGACTTTACTACTTTAAAGTCCATACTATTGTCTATGTAATTGCATTTTAAAATAAAATTCTACTTTATTATATGTACTCCCAGCAGATTCAACAATATTAGACAGAAAATCATTCCTGTCAGGGGAAAGAAAGAGGACATTTCACTTTGGAACAAACTGGGACATTGTTTCTGTTTTGGAAAGTGCAATTATGAGTGTTTTCAGACATCCAGTGACATGTCATTTGTAAACCAACTAGCACTTCCAAGAGCAACGATATTTGTCACACCTACTGTAATGCACCATCGAGTTGCTGAAGCACTGGGTCTTCCCAAAGGGGCCCAGGAGGGAAATCAAGGAATCTGTCGAATTAATGCATGCAGCGAAGATTCCTCCTGTCATCTCTGCTCTCTTTTACCGCTGCCTTTTAAAAGCCATTTAAAGGCACCAAAATGAACAGTACAGACAAGCTTGACAGAGACTCTTAAAATACCATCTGTCTCCTTTAACACTTAAATAAACCATGATACTGCCTTTTACACGTGCTTAATTTTAATTAATGAATTGATTTATGTTGTCAGTGACAAAGCAACATAGTTTAAGATATGCCAGAAGCAGTCTATATATTTCTTCCTACAAGCAAAATCCCTTTAAAGGATCCTTTTTCTAATTGGACAAGTGCTCAAAATTACAAAGCATCGTTAAAGCTTTTGATGTATATTGCAGTGAAAATGATTTTTCAAGCTGTTAGGATCAATTTGACAACGGGACATCTCAAATAACCATGTTCACTCCAGGGTGGCTTCATGGTTGCATTCCTTGGAAGTAGTGACAGAGATTTCAAAGTTGGGCTCATCTTACTCCGGGTGTAGAAAAAGAACAAAAGTTTCATGTTGATAAGCTTGTGTTTCTGAGTGTCACTGCAGATAAGGAACTGTAATGTTCCACCACAGCAGGGGGGATCCAGATTAACAAGCTTAAAGCTGCTGCTCGTTATCTACCTCAAATTTATATTTTTACCTCCCACCAAACAGGGACATAATTGAGCCATTTCTTGTACTAAATATATTTGCTGTTAAATTAGAGCTCACTGCATTCCCAAAGATAATGCAACATAAAAAAAGTGAGTTTAAGAAATAGTTTTTAGTCATTTATCCTCGATAAAGGCAGAGATGTACATTTATTCTGTCTCCTCTGCTTGCTGTAAACTACCTGACAATTGTTCATTAATGATTCCCAGTAAATTCCTTAAAATGGTAATTTGTCATCCTGTCACTTCATTTGTGACCTAAAATTCCTCACTAGGGGCATCATCAAATAAATTAATCACTACCCAGGATCCATTTCTCCCTTGTGCGTGCTGTTATACCCGGCTCTCTTGTGTTTCTCTTCATTTACATATATTTAATGGCCCAGTTGTGGTTGGTTGTGCCACGCGACTTGCACGGTGTGTGTCAGGTGAAATATTCCAACTGCCACAGTCTTTAACAGTGCGAGCCATGTCTTGTTCATTTTCTCAGTGAATTCCCCAAAACACAGGAGAATAAAGGGAATTAAAGTCATTTTGTGGAACTGTAAAACCAAAAGTGCACAATTTGCAGGTTTCTGGATGGAAGATTACGCTAATAGGACGGCACACTTTTATGAAATACATAAAAAGATGTTTTTCATCATTCCTATTCTGTCTTCTAGTATTGCATTTTATTTTGTTGGCAAAAGAATGTATTAAAGCCACTTTAAATCGTAAGAAAGATGTTAAAATTAAACACAGGAGTTGTCAACACAATTTGGCTTTATTTAATTGTATCTCATTACAGCACATGTGTACAGTACATTACCCACCAGATAGATTGCTTGTTGTGTTCCTCAGGGGAATTGTGCTATTAAGTGTGAAGCTCAAGGCTTGCACAGGCATGAACTCAAAGCATGGAGATTTTACACCCAAAGTGGTGAGAGACAGTTTTTTGTTGTTGATTTTTTTTCATACAATTAACTCGTATATCAAAATATATTAGTCACAACCTGAATTTTACTTGGTTTTTAAAGGGGATAGGCAATTTTAAATTGCCATTTTTAAAGCAAAAAGAGCCTTTTGGTTCATGTGGAGTAAAACAGGAAGACGCTACTACATATGGATGTTGATGTAGCATCTTTAGCATCTATCCTGCTTGAAGATGTGAGTCTCTAAAACTCAGGACATAAAATAGATTGCTTTTGCACCAAAATTATTATAACTGGATTATGGTAAATAGATCTACAACTGCCCAATGGTGACAGAATAAGGATATTTGGAGCACTTTTACTGCACATATTGTCCAAGCAGGACATGTGACTGTGACCGTGGAAGTAAACACAGAGAAGGAGGAAAATTTTCTCCTCACCCATCAAAAACAGTCAGGTTTATAATGCTGGTCAGAAGAGGAGCAAAAATGACTTTTAACCAGAATGTTTTCAGAATTTTTGTGCTTAGAGTAATGGTTCATCCCAAGTGGTGACTTGGGACGTGGTGGATTATAAGCAGACTGTCCTCACCATAGTCCACTTTTAAATCCCTCCATAGTGTTCTAGTTTGCTAAATCTCCTACCTGATATTTTCAGTGAGCTTTCTTCCTCCTTACAGGATTAATATCCAAATCTTCACTTAATGGATTCCCTTTCCAACTGTATACTTTGTTATAGCTGCTTTTGTTTTGGATTATCAAAAATTATTATTCCTAATATAATCATTGCTCTTTAGAAACCTTGGCTTCATTTTTAGGTGGTTCTTATCTCTTTCATTGTTTTTTATATATTATTTAAGTTTGGACATAGGAACGTGGTCTAAGAGTAAGTACAGCTTAAAAGGAAGAGTTGTGAAAACGAGGCATGGCCTTTAAAGTTCATTTAAAGCATATTTACCCACATACATTGTTTGTTATACTACTGTCCATCAAAGCATTACTTTAGCATTTAGATCAGAAATCAATATATAATATCATGTTTCCATTCTATCAGTACAACATTTAGTTCCTAGATGGTTATTGTTTGTTTATTTCAACATGAAGAAGTGTTAAAAGATGGTCTAAGCAGCCTGATTACACAACTTTTAGTGTAAAAACTGTTTAGTGTTTTTTTTTTTTTTTTCCCTTTTACTTTTTGACTTAAATAATCTCTTTCATGTGTGTGTGTTTTTTTTTTTTTTTTTCTTCTTTTGACAGTTAAAGAAAACAGCCCAATTATTTTTAGGAGCTCATAGCATGTCATGTTTTGATTTTACATCCTCATTAGGGCTTCCTAACACCAGAGGACATGTGAACGTGTGAGGAGGACTACCAGAGACAACAACAACAGCAGCATGAATGTTGCCAGAGGATCCCTTCTCTCACCCAACCACCGTGTTAGAACCTCACAACCTGTTTCAAATGAAATTAGCATAATTAAGAATTAACATGCATTAATTGTTGTGTTTAATGCAAACTGAGGACAAATGTGTCATTTCCTGCGGAAGAACCGCTAAATGCTTTGTCACTTCCCCAGAGGCGTTTTGGGTGAAAATACAAAAAAATGGATAAATAAAATGGAGAACAAGCAACTGTTTTGTCTAGATGCAATGAGGATTGGAGTTATTTACAGTGTAGGTACTTCAATGCAGGTAATTAATGGACTGGGTGCTACACTTGCTGTCATGCTTGCTTAGAGGCATGCATTTGTTTGCGGTGTCAATTAGAACTGTGAAAAAAATGATGCTTCCATGCATGTTATTCCAAGACATTATATTAACTAACCACCATTTCTTTCATGTGAGGTATACTGATGAAATAAAATACTGTGTTAAGGCCTTGACTATAATACTAAAAATAATTTCTCAGATTTTCTTGTTCTTAAATTGACCCGCAGACCTTGAATTTTATTCTGAATACTGTACCTTTTTTTTTTTTTTTTTTTTGTTTGTTTGTTGTTGCTGCTGCAAATGGTTTCGTGAACTCGTTTTTTTTTTTTTTTTTTCACATTTAAATTACTGTTTACCTTTTGCTCATCTGCACCAACAACTATCAAATCTCTTTGGATGATTCATAACTGGGCAGTTAAAATCTTGGGTAGGATGTCCTCTAGATCACATCAATGTCATGTTTTTAAGAAGCCAAATTTGCAGAACTTTGCTAATTTTCTAAAGTTTTGTGAAAGTAACATTTATTTTTAAAAGCATTCCTTTTAAAGCTCTTAGGATGTACTATACCCATTCAATTCTTCTTAAAAATATAGGTTCCTTTACTCATGGAACATAGAGTGGTGTTCATTGATGAGGAGGTAACATGTGGAATTCTCTTCTAGCAGAACTAAAACTGAACTCTGACTAGTATCACTTAAAGTTGTTGAAGTTTCTCAAGAAGGAATATTTCCATCAGGGGTTTATCTGTGACCAGTTTGATTCAGTTGAGCACAGATATACCATAAACATTAAAGCAGGTCTTTGTGCTTTAGGCAAAGTGGAAGATGTAAGCATGAAATGCTCTGATGTTTTCTAGTAGATGGCTACGCTGACTTTGATCAAACAGACTGGACCAACAACACCAGATGACAGGTCCACAAATAGTCATGTGGAATGTTCATGCTGGATGATTTACAAAATTTAAAGAGAACTTGAAACTCTGAGCAACAGTCTGGTCTTTTTTGTCCTAACCTCTGCCAAGGGGCTTCTGACCTCTGCTTCAACACAAGTAACACAACTGTAGCCCATTTCCTGCGCTATACAATATGTGTAGATGACATGTTGTGAATCTTCCCCAAATTTTGGGGAACAGTCAAATCTTATCAGCTTTTTATATCACACTTTTTGCTTCCACTTAACTTCCCATTCATGAGATCTATGTGAAAACCAACTTTTTTTTTCTTAATTTCTGTTATGTTATATTTTAAACATTTGTGACTCACCAAGAAAATCTTCGCAGGCTTTTACCGATTGCTCAGGAGTCTAAGCCAAGAGAAGACGTATTAGCGCAACAAATAAACATCCCTCAGCTCTGCAGCTCTATTTTTTTTTTTAAGAAAATATATCAAACAGTGTATTGATCAAAGAAGTCTGTGATGTTGCAAAGATGAGTTTATAACAAAGGAAGTGGGCACATATGAAGTGCTAACCAGGGCTCAACCTTGCAATAAAGTCTGGCATTTGGAGAGTGCAGCTCAGAAAGAAGGTTATGCAGTACTGCAGCGCTTTGGGTGATGGAGGAACTATGCTTTTTTCTGTCATTCTGTGAGCCATCACATGGGAGGATGATGGATAGATGATCAAACAGATGTTGGTCTCAGAAGACAGCAGGCATAGTCCCAGTTGGGGATTAGAATGAAAATTCTACAGTATGTATCAATCCACTTTTAATTTTATGCATTTTTTTCAGACCTTTAGAGAAAAGATTACAAATTTAAACAGCAATATGTGAAAACAATGTAAAAACAGGCAAGCAGGCAAAGCATGGGTTGGCTTTTAAGAATAATCTTTAAAATGTATATATATATATATATATATATATATATATTAGTTTTAACCAATTTTTATTGAAACTGCAGATTTAGTCAAAATTCTTATGTGCATTCATTTAAATGCTATGGGTACCAATAAGGCTTACGCAAACATGTTCTAATTAGTTTTGCTTCTTGTCTTTTTGCCCCAACACATAATGTCCAGTACATTTTTCTTTTTTTTTTCAGGGTATGTCCTTTTAGTCTTTTAGTTCCTGCAGGTGAAAATGTGTTTCCACTATACACACCGGAATAGAAAGCATCCCCTTTCATTATGCAATGTTGCATTACTTTTAAAATCTTTGTATGAATTACCTTCATCTGAAACTTCTTAATACCAAATCCTTTCACATCAAAATATCTAGAAACTTCTTGCAGAAGGATTTTTTTTTTCTACTGCTCTACACTGCATAATCTGTCTTGTCATTAGGTGGCATAAAACAGCTGGAACACTATTCTACGTATCTGATACTGTAGCATGCATACTTTGATCTCCAGCTAAACCTGGCTGCTGGAGACTTTTGTAATTGTCAACAAAGCGCATGGCACAATTAATATGCAGATATCACAGTAATAAAATCACAAAATGTTTTATCTGCACAGATGACAATCCATTCACATCAACATGTCAAATTCTGAAAGTGTCAGACCTTCTTAGCGGACAATTCAGGTTGTAATTATATGACCACAATACACTCGCACAGTGAATAGAGCACTAAACTTTCAGCCCAAGAAAGCCAGGCAATCTCAAAGAAAATAGAATAAAAAAACTAAATCATGTTATCACATCAAAAAAGAAGTTTATTAGTCACAGAGCAGTCGACTAAATTTTAGACCATTTATCCTAAAACAATTAGGGCTGCATAAACAAATGTATTCCGTAGTTGCGGCCGGACTTGATGTTTAAGAAAAATGCATCTGATGTCTTCACATTTAAAAACCCACAAAACACACTTTCAGACTTAACATTTGTGGCTGGATAACAAACAGTGTGAAAGAGGTTCTTGATCACATACCTTTTAAACAATCAAACATATTTAGTTATGAACTGACTGCTGAATGGTCCGGAATCGAAAGCGGTGCCAAGATTATTAATCATGCATCGTACTCTCACAATGAAAGGGGTAGAACACTAGCATGCTAACCAGTTAACAAGTTATAGTGTAACCTTGTTATAATAAGCATGATAAGTTACTTTGGTTAGCATTTACCTCTGCGCAAATATCTTTTGCATACAGTTCATTAATAAATTTACCATAAATACTTATTTTAGTATCATTATTCCTAAATTTTTCATTTTTTTTAACGTTTCAGTTTTTGTAAGGTTTCCAAGCCATTCCTCCAATACATACAATATATGAATAAATTCTTCATCACTAATTTACACAGTTTTTAAATTATTGTTTATATTTTTCGGCTTATTTTTTTCATCATCCACCTAAAAACAGTATTTGTTTTAAATACTCTTTTTTTTCTATACGTTTTAGTCTCCTTATTACAAAGAATCAGAACCATACATTTACAAAGAGGTGGGGAATTTTCCACATTAATCTAGATTTAATATTCAATTCAAAATACATTTTTCCTATTAATTAAAAGTAAACCATGTATTGTATGGTACATTATCCCTCTAACGGCCCCATGTGGAGATTATGAAGTGGAAAACTAATGGTCTGGGCTTTAGCATTTGGATTTTGCTTGAGTCATTTACATATCTTTAAGGGGATGTCGACGTATGTGCAAATAAGCAGAACTTTACGTGTCCCATGCTTTCTCTGCCACCACCTCTGTCCACCCCTCCCCTTTTTTTAACAGAGGAATCAAAGCAGAAGTGTTGCTTCTCTCCCCTCAGCTAGAGAAGGTAATGAGATTCTGTGCTCCCTCTATTACAAGGAGGATGAGAAATCTGATTATTAAGGAGAGGCATGTGGCAGTAAGAAAAATCTGTTTGTTTTTTTCTTATTGTATCACCCCAAGAAACAAAGGTGACCCCTGTGTTCTGTTCATTAAATCTTGCCTCCTCTAATTTATCAAGGTAAACTATCAGAGTTTCTGCTGAGCTAATCAGAATGTGGAAACTTGTTAGGTATGCCTCAAAAGGACACATCACAGAATTTGGATATCACTTCACATACTGAGTAGGGCCTAATTCATGCTTCTCCAACAGCACAGCAAATGTATTAAGGGCATTAGCATGTTGATTTTTTTTTTTTTTTTTTTTCCATACAGGGAACTTCAGGACGATGAGGATGAATTATGACCTCCAAAGCAGTACAAGTGTAATTATGTCAAGGACACAGAGTTGCTGCAGGTGCATGCTTTGATGCAAATATCACAGAAAATATAGTTTTTGCTGCATCTGATTACTTCTAGTGAAATTTCTTTGGCGAAGCATTTTGAATTTACAGTTAGCCATACGAGCTGTATACCACATTTTCCTGGTGGTTAAGTTATAAAGGCATATCAAGGTTTTCCTCCCTAACATGTATGTAAACCATAAAGAAATGCACAAAAGCACAGAATTGTTTTCTAAAAGCTTCAATTACATCTGTATTTTACTGTATACTTAGCAAGTTGTGCTTAAAAAAATATTCTGTGCTAAATTCCTGGTACATGCACCACGATATCACAACTCATCTAAATTCCTCAACAAACTGCTGAACTTATTTGTATGTCAATGGGAGGTTTCTACACCCTCACCATCTGGCTTTGTCTTGTTGTGGAGGAACAAAATAAACATTTTTATCTAGTTGTCAGCACAATGAGATTTCTTTGCGGGTACTGTATGCTGCTAAGCGTGGCCTCCTGTACAATAAAGAAAAATAGTTTCTATTCAAATGCACCTCTATGTCAACATGGCTGAATGAGTGCAGTCGGAAGAAAACTAAACACTCAAAGTCAAAGATCTATTTTCAAGTTTGGAAAAACCTAACTTCACTTTTCTCTCAACAACCAGCCACTATGTGCAATTTGGAGACGCTTTCCACTTTCGAGGCCAGCATGGCCAATGCTCTGTTCACCAATTATTAACTAAATCCACCAGTTCAATATAAAACACAATGCATTTAGACATTATAAAATACAAGATGAAACATTTCTGAAAAGATACCAAGCCACAACTTTTCCTTGGCTATTAGTCTAATAACTGAATTTTTTGTTAAAGCTTTTGGTTTTTGTAGTAATAGTAGCTAACTGTTTTAAAATAAGTGGACAAATGATAGTTATGGGCCATACATGTTAACTTCGTAATTGGCTTCTGATCATTTCTAATTTGTCATAAACACAATTTAATAGCTGTGGTTTAATCTTAATATGAACTGATTGGAGAATTCGGTAGTAGTCAGTGAGAAATTGGCATTTATTATCAAACCTATAATCACATCAGCACCCCATCATTGCAACCCGTTGCCTTCTGACTACAGCTGAGGTGAACACAGCAGGCTCACAAGCTTCACTCCTCAGCTCAAATGACCCGTCTTAGCAAGCGTGGCTGCTGCAACCCTGCAACCCAATAGCACCATGAATTCCCTTTGTAATTAATATGCGCAGTGAAATGCTTCCTGCACAGCCACTAAAGCGATTGGAATCATGCACGGGGAAAGATGTAATTGTGAATTCTGCACGGTGAACAATTTAGTCAAGTGCCATCTGATGGAGAACTAGTTCTCTCTCTTTTTTTCTTCTTTTAATGCCCTTTAAGATTTAGATTAGGACTTTCTCCTCAAATATGCAAATTAATCCTTAAAACTGGACATTTCCCAACATGGGGAGCACAGTGGGGTGATACTGGAGCCCACTGAGTTCATTTTAATCCCTATGGGCAATTATACTTTCAAATGATATCCTGAAGTTAAATCATGTTCACAGTTAATTGATTTAAACACCACAGTTTAGTCATGAAAGTCTGCCAGTGCTCCACAAGACAAAACTGTTGTTTAATATGATACAGTAGCCTCTGTGATAAGGAGAGTTTTTCTTTGTCCAGTTTATTAATTATAAGTGCTTGTTACTTTGCTGTTTATGTTCACGTCTGTGCCTGCATGTGTGGGGTGAGGGATGCAGATAAGACCAATGATCAGACAGCAATGGAGTCTCATGACATTTCTTTGTCTTATTTGAGTGATCTAATTCATGAGTTATATTCAGAATTATATATATATATATATATATATATATATATATG
>CAEFZY010055403.1:0-74891 GCA_903066815.1 Brachyrhaphis roseni | reverse complement strand
TTGTGGGAAAGTGTATTGATCAATTGTTGTGTGACTATGTGAAAAAGCCCAACCTCTTTCCTTGTAATCTTAATAAAAGGCAGTTGGAGGCTGAGAGCCGACGGAGTTGAGCCCAGACAGTGTTTGACGGCGGTCCTCCGAGTCAAACACGCTGGTTCTCTCCCCTCTTCTGCAGAAAAGTAATTTGTGTCTCTGGTTGATTCTTGCAGGTTAGGTACTAAAAAAATAAACCTATCAGTGCACTGGATTTTATTCCAGGGATTAGAGTAAAATGGGCAGGAGAAAACTTCAACCCACACTCTTCATATTGGTCTTTCTATTTATTTTTCTATTACTTCACTGTTGTCAACTTCCTGGTGTCTGTCACATAAAACTAATAAAATACATTGACATTTACGGCTGCAACGTGGCAAAATGCAAAAAAGCTAATTTTCACATTTATGTCTCGCCTCAAACAAACACTGAACTCAAGAGGTGGTTTTTAAAAAAGAAGCATCTTTTCGAGGCAATAAAGTGAGATATATAGAATGATTGTTTTATTTTTTTATGTGTGAAGCATTGACAGTGAATATGAAGTTCAATTCACAAGGACACGGTTTTCCAACAGGCCCTCATAAGACCAGAGAGACCTCTGAGTCCCGTCAGCTCATGTTATGTCAAAACGCAGACAAACCCCAAATTTCCAGCAGCTCGCGTGTCTTTGACTCCGCGTCCGTTGAGGATTTATAGGTCAAAAAGTCAATTGCAAGTTGAAGTGGGGTGGTAAAAGGATCGGTGGTTTGTGTGGGTTATATATCGCCGGGCTGCTGCTGCTGCCCCAAAGAGAGGGAGAGAAAAAAAACGGTTTTTGCTCTGGCCACTTCTCTCACAAGCCGAACGCCAGCCGGGGGCCACAATTTAAAGGCCGTCTCAGACAGACCCTCGTGGAGAAACAGCGTGAGAAGCCTCTCTCTCTCTCGGAGCCCCTTTCGACCGGCCGCACACAATGCGGCGCTTTGCACAATGGGACTTGATTTGACGTGGATTTACATCAGCCTCCCACCTGTCCGGCCTGTCGCGCAGTTGAAAGGTCATTAGTTGTTATAAAACAGGACGAGCCTGAAGGAGCAGAGCAGGTAGAAGGTGCCTGGAGGAGCGAAAATAAAACTGATGAGCGATTCGGCAGCTCTAGAACAAAACTACCAGTGTGAGGGAGAGGAAGTTGAACATTTTTTGTGATAGAAGTGGTATAGCTTTATTTGGAGCTGGTATAGCACACTGAAAAATCATCTGAACTTTTTACAGATCTCTTTTGTATTTGCTATTTTCCCATGATTAAACATTTCAGAATATCAAGCAACTTTTTACGTCAGATGACGACAACCTGACTGTACAAAATAGTAATGAGTTTTGCTTATAGAGGACAAAATGCTTTGCAGATCAACCTGACTCTGTGAAAAGTAACTAACTGGTTGGTAGGACGACAGCAACAATCGTCATTGAAGGAAGAAATTGTTTTCTTTGAAAAATTCTTTAAATTAAGCCACACTGGTAGGTTTTCTAGCATAAACAAACTTTTTAAGGTCATGCACAAGCATCTTAATTGGAATCAAGCCCAGACTTTGACTAGGCCACTCACAAACACTTGTTTTTAAAAGTCATTCATATGTGGACCAGCAGGTGCAGGTGTGTTATGGATCATTATCATGCTATATAACCCAGTTGTTACATAGCATAATGTCACGATTTGCAGACATTCTTCTTCCAGATTTTCTGGTCAAGAGAACATTTCATGTTTCCATCTACAGCTGTGTTTCCATTACAAATGTGCACAAAACTTTATCATTATTCTGGTAATGTAAAAAAAAAACAAACAAAAAAAAAAACGGTGATGTTTCTATTAAGCAAGAAACGCAATTAAAATGACATGACTTGTTCATGCATAAAAACATAAAGCCTCATTAAAAGGTCATCCTCCTACTTTCTGTCTTCTTCTTCGTCGTCTTTTCAGTCGTAACATTCGGTTGTTGATCATGTGACTCGTGTGATGCAAAGAAGGGGTTGCCATTGTAGTTTTATGAAATACACTCATCAGAAACTGAGTTTTTTTCCAAATCTGCGCTTTTCCATTAACAAGGTTTTATTATTATTTTTTTTTTTTTGTAATTCCAATTTGCAGAATTATGTGGTGAATGGAAACGCAGTTAATGATGGCAAGTCGTCCTGGTCCAGAAGCAGCTAGCCATCACACGACCACAACCTCGTTTCAATCTGGCTATGATGTGATTTTATGTAACAGGATGCGCTACTTCCAGCACATTCTACTTTTGTCTAGTCAGGAAGTTTTCGCAAACATTTTAGGGACCATCTTCCCCACAGACACCATTTTGACTAGTCTTGTTTTTGCTATGCTGAACCAAAAACCTTATTTGAGACAAGAGAGCCCTCCGATATTCTATCTTGTGATCTCCAAGTTGACTCATCGATGCGTTCTTGGAGTATCTTTAACATACGAGGCCCTTCTGGGAAGATTTTGCTGAATGTTTTCTCTGTCTGTGGATAAAGGCTCTCATTGTGGATCACTGGAATCCCAAAGCATTAGGAACGGCTTTGTAACAATCTCCAGACTGATGGATGTCAACGACTTTGTTTCCCATCTGTTCCTGAATTTCTTTAAATTGGGAAATGACTGTGGTTATCTTAGCAAGATATCAAAATAAGTTTAATTTAAAATCTTCAACTGTGACAAAAAACAGGTTAAACCAAAACAAATCCCTAAGATGGCACAGCAAAAAGTGCACAAAACCCTAAAAAATGAAAGCATGCCTGGTTTTCTTACGGTTAAATCAAGACTGTGGTGAAATGAATTTGGTCTGTTTCAGAATCTATGTTAATTTAACTCCCTAATTCTGAGACTGAGTAGTTATACAAACTGGATTTTTCTTTTAGAGCTTTGGAAGCTGTACACGGCTCAAACAGAAAGGGGGAAAAAAAACAAAACTGCACAAGGTTATAACTCTAAGACCAATCAATGTTACAGGAACACACACTAATTAAGCTACTGTAGCAGGCATGATTAGTCTGGGACAACAAATTCTCACATGGACCACAACGCGATTTTCGTCTGGCATTAAATCCTCTAGAAAGAGGAGTGGGAGTCGCAGCTGCAATTATATGCAGTTTTGAGCACCTTTTATCAATCTCCTGTGTCTCATTACAGAGAGCTGAGGTCAGAGAGCCTCTAAAGCTCACACACCAGAGAAAATCTGTTTAATGGAAATTGGTAAAATATGTGGATACAAAGTTACTAATTGAAGGGGTCATGGCCAAACGCTGATAACGGAGACACTCTACATTTTTACGGCGCGAGCAGAACACATTCGGTTCCCACTGCTTTTACTCATTCATGGGGGTATTACAGAGGTTGTGGTGGGAGAGAGCATGAATCAAATGATACAAACATTAAACAACAGTAGACACGCATTATACATGGGTTTCTTCAGCGCTCGCAGGCAGTTCTGTAAATCTGTCCGCGATATGAGAACGCTGCAGTACTATTTTGGCGGTTCTGTGACGGAGATCCAGAAGACGCACAAACAGCAGGATCCGCCAGATCTTTACTCGACTAATGGAAACCTGGTCCTGATGGCGCGATGATCGGCTGTGAGTGAGCTATTTGGCAGCATATGTCGTCCTTTTGTTTGGAAGCGATCGTTGTTGGGTCCGCTGGGAAGGAGCAGATGTCATCATCCGCCCGGCGGAGCACGTCGATGAACGACCGAACAGAGCAGCGGAATACCTGTGCAACGCTGCTGTTCTGTAGCACTCTCGTTTAGTTGGGACTTAAAAATGGATGGAGCTCCAGGCCGGCGGAGTCTGCTGAGCTCATCATACGAACTACTGTTGAGTTTGATCGGCATCATCAGCAGCGCTGTTGTGACGATGGGCTGAAGGCGGAGCTTCTTAAAGAGACAGAAACCTAGTGTCATGGTGTCAAATCGGGAAGTCAAGTTTCTTTTATGTCATGTTTTATATATACTTTATTTTTATAACAACTGAAGGTAACATAGTTGCTTGGTCGTCCTACAAAAAGACTTTGTGCCTGAAATAAACGTAACACCGCCCCTTTAAGGCTCACCCTTTAGAAGGGCAGAAAACAAGGAGGGCCACATAAGATTTTGTATAAGAAGTATAAAAACCTATAATTTGAATTCATCTCATAATTATAAATTTTTTGGAGTTGGTGCGTCACATAAATCATTCCCCGAATTAATTGCGACTTGGCTGTGCTGAAAAATGTGCTTTTTGTTAAAAAATCTGAAACAAACTTTCTGAAAACTGCAAAACAGCCGAAACACTGAGTTCCTTTGAATCAAAACTAAAAACCAAGCCTGTGTAAAGATGCTTTTGAACTATAAAATATTGAAACATTGACCAGCATATTTGACCAAATGTATTTGACAAAATGTAATGTTTGTTGTTGGTTTCTCACTTGGCGACTGTATGTTGTTTTTATGACTTTTTATTTTTACGATTTTATGATGTAAACCACTTTGAACAGCCTTCTTGCTGAAATATGCTATACAAATAAACTTGATTGATTGATTTATTATTTAAAGATGTCCTACAAGCCTTCAATGTAACACAAGTAACCAAGGGCTGAGCTGATATAAATATACTGATAATCACTATAGTTCAAATAAAGTTTCTATTGGGAATTCTTTTTTTTCTTTTTGGAGGAACTGAAATGATTTCGGCAAGGGCAAACTTGAATCCCAGAGCCGTCCCATCATGCCATTTATTCCCCAGAGATTTGGATTAGTGAGATCCCGCTGTGCTCCGCTGTGACATTTCCTAAAACCTCACGCAACTGCAAATTCAAGCTGTCAGCAACACACTTGCAAACCATTCAGGAGGCAATAACTTCACAAGTTTTTAAAAAGTCCCCAAACTCAAGTCACTGGCCGCTCCTACAACCCTGAAAATTAAAAAATGTATGTATGTTATTATCCTACAATGCAGACTCCTCAAATTCCTGACATTGACAGGATTTTCGATGTTTCTCCCCAAGACTTTGTCCTTCCAGTAAATTCCTATTAACACTTTGCCTAACAGTTGCTGTTTTTTTTTTTTTTGCATTTTTATTTGTTGATGTAAAACCCAATTACAAATGCATTTCTGTTTTGCAAATGGACATATTTTCAGCAACCTCCCTAAACGCTGGCTTATGAGTCAGACAATAAAATGTTATGCTGGTTGTTTTTGACGAAGAGATTACAGCTGTCAGCGAGAACTGATGAACACGCCGACTGAATAACAATTAAAGCTATTTCAGACACGGCACAAAAACCTCGATTTGGACAAAAAAATAAATGAATAAAAAAATCCTATGAAATGCTTGTCGGCTTTTTGAGGACTATCTTAGTGTGGTGAGCAGTTCTGATCGAAATGTGCAAAAAGGTTATAGCTTTGGGGAATAATTTGAATCATTATCCAGCTGAGAGACCCAATAAAGGTTTATTTTCCATGCGAAACGTCTCGGTTTTAAAGGAGTTTGTGGTGTCACACAGTTCCCAAAACTTTTCAGGGGACAAACAGTTACACTACATCACAGATCCCGAACCACATTTAAGAAATGGGAATAATTCGTCCTTTGCATTGCCGTTCCAAACCAGGCTTTTTCCTGCCACCTCTTCCAAACCACCGGTTGGCATGGAGACAGGGTCTAGTGAGGGTTACGGAGGCGTCCAATGTGCCTCTGTTTGCTGCCGTTCTCTAACGTTCTCTTGGCTTTGCAATTTAACGTCTCGTATTGCTCCGTTTTCATTCAATGTTACGCGCCATTTTGTTTTTTCTGGTCTTATTTGTGTTTTTTGGTAGCACTGTTTTGATTTTTCTTACTGCTACGTATGAGTTACTCTTAATTTCCTTTAACAATTGTTCAGTGACAATAAAATCTTGCATTGTTTGCGCTTTTTTCTTCCCTCACTGATTGAGTCATCCAGCCTGGTTTGCAGCAGATCCTGTTGTTTTTACTCTAAATGGTGGATTTTTCTACGTTGAGGTTAAGTTGCAGCAGTAAATTTTTACACACTAAATGCTTATTGTGACACAATATTTGCATATATTTTACTGCTTACATAAGTTTCAGGATTTAAGTAAATAACAGAAAATTAGGGCGCTAATGTTGATTAATAATTTAACCTTAAGTACAAAACGCATCTTTGTCTCTATTAACCCTAAGGATGGGGTGTCCAAAGCGTGGCGTGGGGGCCATTTCTGGCCTTGGCAGTGACTTTCTGCGGCCTCCGCACAAAATGTAAGAATTCTGTGCTTTGAATGATTTCAGATTTGATCCGTCTGAAGAAGATGCAAACTTTTCATTTTTAATCAGGCTACGTAACATAATTACTACAATGGGAAGCATTACTGTCTTTGACAACCAAGCTCTTATAACAAGTAGAACCACGCCTGTCCATAGATTTTTACTGAAAAG
Organism: Brachyrhaphis roseni; assembly: GCA_903066815.1. Classification (NCBI taxonomy): domain Eukaryota; kingdom Metazoa; phylum Chordata; class Actinopteri; order Cyprinodontiformes; family Poeciliidae; genus Brachyrhaphis; species Brachyrhaphis roseni. The sequence goes on along the minus strand of CAEFZY010055403.1, from coordinate 68,416 downwards.
CCGACATTTCTACACCTGAATCGACTTTTATTTAATTTATTGAACTTGGCTAAATATAGAAATTGTTTTGAACGAAAGTGACGCATAACAGAATAAATTTGTTTCAAAAGAATTTGAAAACTAAACGAACATTGTTCGTTTAAAAAATTAAAAATAAATTGGAGAGTCCCTTTTAGGTTTTGGATCTACAGTGAATGACATTCCTTTTCTACAAGAAAACAACAACAAAACCGACCACGTTATTGACTTGATTTTATTTATTTATTGTAGTTTTACATTTTATGGCCTTAAAGTACTTCTGACTCATCTATTTTAGCCATGTGATAAAAAGTTTGGACGCCGCAGCTTTCAGGTCTAATGGTAGTGTTAAGCAAGGTGCCATTTTCTCCAAAACTCATATTTCTGTTAGGACTAGGAATAATCTCTAATATACTTTCTAAAAGATAAAATCTGTCCTTTAACAGATTCAATTAAAAGAATAACTTCCTATCCAATGAGCCCCTACTGCTAAATGTAGATGGACGTTTGACATATTGAAGCTAAAAACATTCTAGTCTAAAATCGAATCTCCTAATTATGTGAAAGATATTCTTCTTATTAATTTTCCTAGCATGTTTTTGCTAAATATCAGCAAATTAGTTGTAATTCTAACGTGCCTTTTAAAGATGATTGAATTTGTTTACCACAATGGCTGCTAAATAAATTGAGGTGAAAGTGAAAATCAGTTTTATCACTTTTACAGGAGTTCAAAATCTTTCCCAACTTTTTCTTTTTTGTTTTTGTCTTCTTTCTTTTTTTTTTTCTTTTGAGTCTAAACATCAGATAAATTTTCATCGCCGGTACCAGGTACTGTCACTGGCACAGAACGGTTTTGGCACATTGGCAGAAACTTGGGAGAAAAATGCAAAACAGCACGACGCTCCACGGAGAGAAAAAAACTAAACTCGCCAACAACGGGCTGCAGCTGCTGGAAATATTTTATTTATTTTTCCCCCCACTGATCACCATACACCGCTGCCAGCCAGCAAAAAAACAAAAACAAAACAAAAAAAAACAGGAAATTAAGGTCCAAGAAATGAGTGTGTGTCACGTCAGAGCGTCCCCCTTTTTTTCTCTCTTTTTTTGTGATTTTAAAAACTTCAGATAATCACCTCCTGTTGTTCGCTCCCCTCTGGGAATTCAAGTGCAAAGATTCTTGGCGGCTGTCGAAAAACTTTTGCTGCAGTCGGAGGAAAATCAAACGTTGCTCGTGCAAAAAATTGATCAAGCAAATCCTCCGAAGATCACAGTAATTGTTCCAGTGATTAATTGGTTGTGTTTTAAATGGGCTTTTGTAGTTATGTGCTGAAAAACAAAAACAGAAAAAGAATAATAAAAAAGAAAAAAAAAACATTAGCATGCACACAGCTGTGAAAATGATGACAGTCGTGTTACGATAAAAGAGAAAATGAGGCCTAAATGAAGAGAGGTGAGCCAATTGTCAGCTCATTGAAATTCATGCCTCTGGAGAGACGGCCTCCGTGTTGCCCTTTAAAAGTTATCTGTGGAACAAAAACTAAGTCAACAAAAAATTAAATATGTCATTTATGACCGTATTAAATCCATGGTCATTATTTGCACTCAGAGCGATTAGTGTTTATTACACTTAATGATGATGATTGTTCAGCTTCAGAAAACGTGAATATTATTTGAGACCATTCACAGTAGTTATGAGAAGAAGGGTCATGTTACACAACCAAACAGTAGACTCCTAACGTGGTCGTGTGTCATAAGAGGTCGTTGCTAAAAAAAAAAAAAAGCAAAGTATATTAATGGAAAGTTTAGTGGAAACTAAAGGTGTGGTAGAAAAAGGGACACAGAAACATGAACAATCACAGTTTTGATAGAACTGTGACGCAGTCAGAAAATTAAAACAAAAATCTGAGAAACTGAACATTTATATAGGAATGGCCAGACTAGGGCCTCTAATTTTTTTAGAGGGTCACTGTGGATGACACCTCAGTGCTCATCCACAGTTGAGCCATGAAGTGGGGAAGTAATGTTTTTATAATCTGCTGTTATAGATTCACTGATTTATCAAATCCAAAGTCAGGGCTGTTTTTTCTCCCCAAATTTAACATTTTTTTTATTTTCACATAAACAAGCAAACAGCGGCTCAGACAAGAAACTGTTTTGCTAGTTGGACAGGAAGTTTTTCTTAAAGGTTTGTGCAAAGCAGTAAAAATAAATAAATAAATGTAATAGTAATTGCAGCTGGAGTTAGGAGATAGGGCATCAGTCTACATTAGCTGTCTCTAGATGAGGAAGGATTGGCTTCCAAGCACTTTGAAAAGTCCTCAAATATTTTTTATTTCGAGATCAAAGTCTTTCCATCTGTATTAATGACATCATGTCCATAATCCACATCTGAAAGGAGGATTTCCATTCCTTTAAGATCCGTCTTCTGGCAATAACCATTCCCAATGCCAAAGGTCTCAGCATTAAAACTGCAGCATGTTACTTTTATGAAGAAAATGTTTTTTATGTACTTGTTAAAACTGCTATTATATCATGACAGCACAACAGGAAACAGAAGAGATCGACTTCCTCCACCAATCTTGTGTACTCTCTGCTGAATGTGACTTACCGTTACAAGAAAACCGTTTATCTGCCGTCAACGGTGGCTATGCTAACTAGCCTAATTGTTCACTACAGTCTGCTAGCTAAAGCTTAGCAGAGAGCAAGAGGGGCAGGGGAAGGGAGGATGAGCAGCGCCACAAGAGATTGTGATTGACAGCACTAAGACTCGCCTCCTATCGGTTGTTTCTCATTAGCACTGGGAGAAGGTGGAAGAGTTTGTTTTTTTTTCCCAGATTATCTGTCTCGTACCAAACTCAACATAGTGACAGTTTCACCAAATGTGTAAAAAAACATTAATAACAATCACATGTACATACTGCAGTTTTAACACAGGAAGGTCCTTAAATGTCCATGATATGATGAAAAATGGCTGGTCCTGGATCAGGCTCAAATGACCTTTTATAAGCCTTAGCATACCAGTGGAGCCACATGCTGATCATGTCTGTGCCATGCTGCACTAATGCAGTCATTCTTGCAAAAAAGAGTCTTGTACAGAGGGCATTAACTGTGCAGCACATGAGCGTACTTTAAAATAGGCTGTTTTCAGCATAAAAAAAAAAAAAATCATATTTTCTTGGTCTGTCCAAGAAAAACTGTCCATGATAGTTTACTGCTGTGCACCTATACGGGTTAATGAAATAACAAGAATCTACACAACATTTCAATTAAAAGTTTGAAAAAAAGGTCAATTGCCAAAAAGCATCGCTGCTGTCGGCCGGAAAAATATGTTCCTTATTAAAAGCAACGAATAGGAACAGCAATGACTTTTTATTTTTCCATTTTCTGAGCAAAATTGAAAAAAAGAAGAAGAAAAAAGTCCAAACTGCCCCAAAGGAAAATTGTAAAAAAAAAAAAAAAACTTATAACAATCCAAATGGTAATAAACAAACCATTACAGGTGCACAGTCATATTAATTATTATAAAGCTCCAGAGGGGAGCGTGTGAACTCTGATTAATTGCCTGGAGTCGTGCGGGGCGGTGTTAGTGGGGCCTGAAAAGTTTCAGACTGCAGTGGTGCTTGGAAGCCGGTGAACAGGCACTTTCCATATTTCCGTATAAATTTGACCTGTCCACGTCTCGCGCTCCCTCCGGCTCCGCTAACTACAGAGCATATGGCACGACATGCTGTTTTGGTGCAGCAGTTCCACTTGGTTTATTTGCTGCCCTTCTGTCGACGTCCAAAAAAGAAAACCTCACATTCGAGTTTTCTTCCTTTCCGTGTCTGTTGTTTTTTTTTTTCTTCTTTTTTTTTTAAAGATTCAAGAATCGAGCTGGCTTTCTTCAACCCAGCACAGGTAAAAAAAAAAAAAAGTCCATTGTCTTACTTCCTGCGCCGCATACTTCAATTTATAGAGCAGAAAGTAGCTGATATGTAGTGCTGTATCAGGGATCATTTTTGCATCTTTAGCTCAAAAGCTAAGTTCATGACAGTACTGTAAGAAAACCTGTTGGAGTCTGCTAAAAGACTGTGGAAAAAATTCACCTTCAAGTTGAAGGTTATTCAAGTTATTTGAATAACTTGAATAACTTTCCTTTAACCTTGAATAAACATCCAGGCAGGTGAACTACAGGACAGTTTTGATCAAAACATAACTTTGCGTTAGAACGGCCTAGTCAAAGTCAAGTCTAGAATTGAAGAGCAAAACTGATGCACATAGATGCTCTTTGTGTAATATTTCAGAGTTTTACAAGGAATGAACAAACCACTTAAGGAGGGCTGGATGATAAATCAATACCAATATGTATCGCAATAGACAAGTGATCAACAGATAAAACACCTGACAGAAAATTCAACATTCACCAAACGCTGATCTAGAACTCTGCACAGCATTCTGGGAGATGTAGGCAGAGGAAAGGCTTTAGCTGCTCAACCTGTCAGGGCCGGCTATGCAAGGTTGGTGACTTCAGCTAACTCACTCACTCTTTGGTTACCTAGCAACGTCCGGTCGAGTCGGTAAATAATTACATCTTTAATGCAAAGTTGCAGTAAACGTTGCATTTAAAGTGCATTAAAATTGTCAACTTTGCATTATTTGATAAATAATGGCACTTTTAAAGCAAAGTTGCATTAAATGAATGTGTTGGTATGTTAAATAAAATCCCAAGTGTCAATTGTTACAGCATTAAAAAAAAAAGTTTACGAATACCGCTCCGATTTTGAAGAGGTTCGCGTTCTGCGAGTTTATTTTCATCTTTCCACCGTTTAACTTAAAAAAACAAACAAAAAAAAACTAATGAAAGTTTGGTGCATGGAGTCTGTCACAAATGCCTGTCGTTTGGTGATCATTTCCAGAACGATAAAGCCATGCAGGCTCGGTACTGATGTGAGCAATGTTACAGAGCGTCCCACGCATGAGGAAGCCAACGATCCGGCGCGATCGTGAGCTGTGACGTACCGTACACATGGAGGACGTAGTCGTCGTAGGCCTCGCCGACGGCGTTCGACGCCACGCAGCGATAGGTGCCGTTGTATGACTTGTTCAGGTTCTCGATGTAGAGATCGGAGCCGGTGACCACGGCGTGCGGCGGCACGTCTTCGTCCACCCTGAGCCAGTTGATCTGATGGGGGCTTGAAAGCACAAATGCCACACGCATCACTCAGACGCTGTCTATCCCATGCTAGAAATCCGAAATAAAGGTCAGATCTGAAATCGACGGCGGAGGGCGGGGTGCCTAATGGTGTACGGCATGCTAACAACTGGTTTAATGGTACAATGAAATGGAAAGGTTAAGAGGATGTTTGGAGAGGGATGGCTACGCCGAGTAAACAGCAATCTCCAGTGCTTAAGTTCATCGGCGTGTGTGTGTGTGTGTGTGCATGTGTGTGAAAAACAACTTACTGTGGTTTCCCCTCAGCGATACATGTCAAATCTAGATTGTCGCCCTCTCTTGTTAACCCATCAGGATATGTCACCACGATCTTCACCTCAGGTTTATCTGGAAAAAAAAAAAAAAAAAAAACCCAGCAAATTACATCTGAAAATGAAGCAAAAATGTAAGTTACAAATTTTTATTTTCTCCTCACTTCCAAGTAAAATACGATTGGTCTCTAGAGTGAACTCTGGAGTGAAATTCACACCAAAATGAAACAAAAAAAAAGAAAACTCAGCTACGAGTGAAACACAGACGATGATAAAATGATTGTTCTATGTTCTCATTACACATCCAGTCGGTTTGCTCTACCTTACAGCAAAATGTGTGTGTGCGTGTGTTTTTTCCCCCCCGACTCTCTTATCTCTAGACGCAAAAGATTACCAAAATGTCAAGCGGTTACAGTCAACCTTTCTCTTTTTCCTTAAAAGGTCAGACAAAACAGTTATCTACCTTTAAAAAAAAAATTTATATCCGACAGAGACTACAAAAGACTAGCATAACCTTTCTTTGATGCTTAACAGTGGTAAGCAGGTTGTATTACCTCTTTAATCAAAAAAAAAAAAAAAACACGTAAAAATCATCGAAAAGCAATTTTGTTTTTACCTGAAATTAATGTATGCCATTAGACAAGGCAGCGGCTTACATAAAAACTGAATTTTAATTATATTCCAAAGATTTAATTAAAGCTATGATTTAATGGTAAGAGCATATGCTGAGCTTTTAAGGGCACATTATGGGTATTAAGACAGAACTGCACTTTATGCTTAAAATTAGACATTACAATGGAGCTCAGCTTTTTACACTAGGGACAGGCAAGATTGTGAAAAAAAAAAAAGATTGTCATAACAATTTGTGGTACTTCTTGTGATTACTGGAGGTAATCACAAAAAATAACTTTAAAACAATGAGCTTTTTACAAATACATCTGTGAGAAAAAAGATTTTGAGGCTTCCTCAATTCATATAATACAGGAAGCGGTGAACAGCAAAAAAATGATCCAATAAAGTCATATTTCTAAATATTTGTTGATAACCTCTGGAATGTTACAGTAGAAGTAGTAACACCAATCAAACCTTCAGGTTTAGGAGTTTAAAAGCATCACCAGTCTGTTGTCATGATGATGAACCACAAATCATACAATTATCATATATTCTGAATGTATATCAACCACAAATTCAATTGTCTAACTATCCTAACAAGGTAAGGCGCGTGTCTTCTTGGATTTTTTGAAACATTCTTCCAACACATTTGTGAGGTCAGACACTAATGTTGGACGAGAAGGTCTCTCCTCTACTTGATTTCTATGGTGTTCAGTCGGGTTGAGAGCAGAACAGTCAAGTCGATCCACACCAATCTTGCTCATAAATGTCCTTGAAAGCTCAATAAAATCTCCCTTCCTGAACCTCTCTATGCAGGTCTGTAGCCACTGTCTACAAAAAGTCGATTACCTCTGTGCTCTCTGCCCTGATCCAACTGTGTGACCTCGTGTGGCTCACCACTTCGTTGCTGTCATTCCCAGTTGCTTTCACTTTGCTAAAGTAGCAACAACAGTCGAGCAACCGTGGAATATTTTGTAGCCAGAAGATTTCCACCCTGGATTAATTCCCCAGGATGGATCTCATTGTGGTACTATGCAGGAATGTCCTCAGTTAGTCTTTTCTAGGAGCTACATTTTACAGACATGTGGCCAGGGAAATGTTGGAAACAGCTGAATACAACAATTTGGACCGATGACCAAGTACTTTTGGAGAAATAGTGTACGTCAAATATGTTTCAAGTACACAATGTGATCAAATATTCGCTTACGACACGTCAAAGATTTTGATAAATAAAACTGAATTTGATCCAATCTTTTCATTCTGTCCAAGCTGTTATTTATGTTTGGAGCAAGTTTTGAATTCATTATTTGGGTGTCAGGCTCTAGTCATTTAATGAATCCACTGTCTACATTGAAAGTGCTTTATTTTGGTCTATGTATTACCTCACTCGTTAAAAGTCATGGGTTCAGCAGACAAAGCACTTAGTAGATCTCTGTAGTTTTTGTTTTTTCTTCCTCAGACTGAGCATTAAGACTTCAGATAATTTTATTTACCAGAACAATAATGCAGAGGGTGACCATTCAATCTGAACTGATTATTTTCTATTTGAGAAACCTTCTGTATGCAGGCTGACACAAGTTAGACCAATTCTGCCTTTTTACAAAGTGTTATGCATCACATTTGATTGGCCTGCAGTGAAAAGATTAGTCCATAATTAACATGTTAAAGATTTGCATACATTAATGGAGTCGCAGCTTCAGTCGATCACATTTTGGTGACAATAATGTAGAGTTACTGTTGTGGCCTAAAAATAGAAAAGCTATGTAGCTGTTTCTTGCTTGTCTGTCAAAGACAAAAATGATTATAAATCATAATTATTCTGTGCAGTTTTGCTTAAAAGTTAACCTACAATATACAGGAAGCCTTGAATTTATAGTTGATTTTCACCAAACATGGAGAATAATATCATATGCTGACAAAGAAATGTACACTTCGAATCAAATTTATGTTGCCCTCAATGATTCTGAATTTTTGGCAGAAATTAAAGAATAAACTTAAAATATTACATTTTCTGGTAAAGACTCTGTTTTTCAACATAGTTCACAAAACCTTCAGGAAAACTTTCAAAACTTCCTACAATAAAGTATACATCTGTCATATTTACATATTTGAATACATTTAAATGAAATAAGATCAGTATCAAATGCAAACTTGGCAACCCAGTTTGCATTATTGTATAAATGAATTAAAGTAGTGTGCAGTCTGTTCATTAATCTAGAGAAAATATGTTTGAATTAATCAATATTAAGTCTACATTGTAAAAAAATAAAAAAAACCCGTCTGTAATTTATGGTAAAATGCCGGCAGCTGTGGTTTACCGTATAAATATGGTAAAATCCGTAAATCAGAGACTTTTTTTTCTTTTTCTTTTTTACAGTGTATAGTGAGTGTAGAGTCAGTAAGGACAGAGGTTAAATTAACTATCTGAACACACAGCATAACATGAAGATATTTTTGGCACAAAATGACGCTATCTCAAATATCTCTGTGCTGAGTTTGGTGCTTTAGTTGTTAAACCTCTTTTGTTTCACACTTTCTGTTTTGCAATACTTTTAGATTAAACCTTTAAAGCACAGAAACACCCAGGGCTTTGTCCATTACCGAACGCCAGCCCTCTGGAGTCCAAGCACAAGACTCTTGGCCTCAGTTTGGTCCTGGCCCTTTAAAAAGAAAAAGAAGAAGAAGAAAGAAACATGCATTTCTGGGTCACTTACAGAGCACTTCCAAGTGTCTTTGAGCCAGAAGGTCCTTTACAGCTGGATGGTCAACGATGCAGTCCACTGGCACTCCATCATCCTCCTTGGTGACAGAAAACCTCACCCGACTGGTGACGGTAAACATCCTGTCATACGTCTCCTCCACTGTTGTTTCAGCTGGAAAAAGCCGGGGCACACAGAAGAGGAAATAAAAGTGACTGGCCGAAAAAAAAAAGAAGTTCAAAATCAAATCTCCAACCCCCCAGCAGCAGCAGCGGCAGACGCAGCTGGTAATGGGCAAATAGTCATAGCTATTGAGAGCATATTACCTGTCAAAGTGAAGTACTTTAAGATGGCATTTACATTTAATTTATGATTCGGTGATGCGGCAGCCCGAACGAGACTTCAGAGGATTCAGACGAGCCCCGAGGCCTTCGATTCTGACGCGGGAGCGGCCGGGTCATATCGGGTCCGATAATGAACGCTGGAGGCTGCAGCATTGTTGGGGCTAACCCCGCAGTAATCTGCTGCCCACTAGGCCCGAGGCTGTCAGAGGGGCATTCATTTAGAGAGCATTACAATGCCAGAGGGGCATCGCATTAGCCGCGGTGCTGAGTGTGATGGTTTACCCACACTTAATGAAGTGAGGAAATAATTACAGCCCGACGTTGACCCCGCAGCACACTTCCATTTCAGCCTCGTCACGGGGGAGAGCCCGGCCGGGACCTACGGAGGGCGGGGCTGGGAAAAAAAACCCCCGCAAAAAAACCCGTCTTGTTCCACAGCCGATGATCGCCAACACACACATATATGGCCCCTTTGACAGATATTAACCCTGCGTAACATACACCCGGCCCCGTGAAGGAACCTGCCCGGCATAACATTTAAAGCGCCGGGATCAGCGAGAGGCCACCGCGCTCAGGCATTAAATTTGACGACTCTGCCGACTGCAGGCGAGAGAACAGGCCGCTTGGAAAGCACACTTGGCGGAGTAATAACTGTAAACAAATCTCTTATGTTTCCCAAAAAAAATTTTTTTTAAATGAACAAAGACATTACGGAACCATGAAGCACATACTCTACCGCAGTCATAAACTGTTCATGTTATTTCATGTTTTATTGGTCTGGTTGTTAAACGTTGCAGTCTGAATGGGAGCATTACTTAAGAAAACTACTTTGACCAGGCTGCAGTCAGCACAGCTAATAACACAGAGTGAGAACACACACAGAACGCTGCTGATTTAAAACACAGTCTCACATTTTACCACCCATTTTTCACATCTTGTCAGTTTTTAAAACTTTTTTTTATAGCGATTGAATCTGATGCAACAGCAGAAAGTAACTACTGATTAATATTCTTACATTCAAGTTTTAATGCACATACCTGGCAGACAGGGGCAGCATTATGTAAAATCAACTTGTTTTGAGCTTTTCATCATCTTAGAATGTTATTCCCTCATCAAAAACATGCCAGTGTTGCCTGGTATGTTTTTCATGCATGTTTGAGAAATCCTTGGATCTCCCGTGGCAACCATGCAGCTGTGCAAAATGTCCTAGTGGGCCTAGCCCCGCCTTTGAGGAGGAAGCTCCCCCTGGGAGCTGCAGTTTCCAAGCTTCTGAGCTTCCACTTCACTCAGCTCCTTCAGACTAGCCAGAAGCAATTAGCAAACACCTGGTGGAACTGTGTTTGCTATCTGCTGAGCTCATCATACAAGCTCCTTCTCAGTGAAACACTGGTAGAGGGTTAAATAAAGGAGCCGTGTTGTGATGACTTCCTGAAGGCGGAGATTCAGAAAGAGCAGGAGTTTCTTAAAGAGACAGAGGCCCAATTTCAAGGTGTTAAATTGCAAGTCAAATTTCCTTTTAAGTCATATTTGATATATACAACATTTTTTTAGCAACTGGAGGTAACATAGTTAGTTGATTGTGCTAAAAGGATGGAAAATACATAGTACTCCCCCTTTAAATAAATCCAGCCCAACCAACTGCCTTTAGATGTCATTTATGTAGTAAAGACAAGGAAAACTGTGCACTCCACAAATCTAGATTTAACAGGCGAGTGGGAAGAAGAAAGCCATTCATTGGAGAAAGTCCTATGAAGTGTAGCTTACAGCTTAGCGCTGGCTAGATAGAGGTCACAGCAAACACGTGGAAAAGGGTTTTCTGATCAGATGCAAACAAAATGGAAATTTGTGGCTTACATGCAAACAGATCAAAGCCGATGGGAAACTAGATGGGGCTAAATGTAGGGCAATGCTGGAAGAAAAACCCATTAGATGCTGCAAAAGACAACGACCTAAACAGTGACCCCCCCCCAAAAGACTTGCAGCTGCTGCAGCGGCAAACGCTGGATCCACAAACTACGGGGTGCTGTTTTTCTTTCTTCTCCCGATTCTTTTCTGACCATGGCAATTGCAAAGAGGAAAAACTTTGGAAGTCCCCAAACCTCAAGTCAGTCATCTTCTATCAATTAACGGCATCGCCCAGAACCCCGGACGAAGGAGAAGCGGCGCGGCTCGGGTCAGAGAAGGACTCAAATCTGAATGCAGAGGGAGATTTTGGAGTTGCAGCAGAGATGTCAAATCAAACGCTCTCGTGAGCATCGAGCACTGATCAATCCCAGAGCAATCAAGCATGGCCGTCTTCTCAGGGTGACATTTTCTTTCACTCAGACTCTAACCCGAGTCGTCTGGCTGCCAACGAGCTGCCGGGGCCCCGACCGTGATCGAGCTGTCTGGAGACGGCTGAGACAAGCGCGACTCCAGCGCCGGTAATAAATACAATACCAGAATTAAACTCGCCACACCCACCGAGAGGAAATGAGAGAATATGAGTCGTGTCAGTAGAGCTGGAGTTTTAAAGGAAGGTTGTAAAGTTAGCTAATGCTAAACTTGAGTAAACTGGTTCTAGTAGAGACAAAAGACCCACAGAGGTCAAAGAGCATATTTTAAGAGCATAAGTATAATACAATAAGGTGCACACTTCATAAATATTAGATGTGAAAGGACATGTTGGAAGAATAAATACTTTTCAGCAGCACTGCAAAAACATAAAATCAATTTTTGTTGTAGTTTCTTGTGTAAATATCTTAGTACACTTGAAAAAGACAAAACTAACTTACAAATAACTTTTCAGAAAGATACAGGAGCTTGTTTTAAGTCAGTGATTCCTTAATATTGACAAAAAAACAAGAACCAATTCCATTGGCAGATTATTTCACATGTAACATGGGCAAAATGTCTTGTTATAAGTCAACGGAACAAGTACATTTTTATTAACTATCGACTTGAAACAAGTTGCCATGTCTCACTGAAAAGTTTCCCGTAAGATAGTTTTGTCTTATTTCAAGTGTAGTAAGTAGTTTGAACTAGAAAATAGGCTAAAAAAAAATACTTGGTAAGATGTTGTGCTTTTGCAGTAAGATCAACAATGCAATCAGAAGAATGAAAAGAGACATAACAGAAAACGGGAGATCCAATCAGAAGAATGAAAATGTGAAAACAGTTTCAGGTTAGGACGATAAAACAAGCAATACAAATGAGAACAGTATGGGTGCATCTCAACAAATTGGATGGATTTTTTTTAAAGTTAATGTCAGTAATTTGATTCAAAACATATGCAATCAAACTTGGTTGTGTTGCTTATACAAAAAGACATATACAGTACGTTTGCTTTACTAAATCAAATCAAGCATTTGCATTTTACCTAAATTAGGATAAACAAAATTGCACTGTTCATGTTTAAGAGATTATTTTTATGTCTTTGGCACTGGGTAGGGTTGCCGGATTCAAACATTTTTTGGGTATTCTTCCACAAGATTCCCACAATATTTTTTTTGCAGGAATTTGTCCCATTCCTCTTGTACCTCAGTCAGGTTTTCTAATGGCAACTCCTACATACTGATATATGATAAAGCCAAAGGTTGTGAATGAAACAATCAACAGTTTAAAAAGTCACCTGGGCTTTGAAAAAATTGCTTAAATAGTGAACAGTCAGAGTGTTGGTGAACTTTTGTCTTTATTTAAGCTTCCTCAAAAATTCTTATTATTCTGGCATCACTTATTTGTAATTCTACAACAGATAAAGTGTAATTTAGTGTCAGTTTTTTTTAAAGTTTTGTCTAAATGTCGACTTTAAACCACTGCTACTTAAAAAGTACCTAAATATTGCAGCAATATCAAAATAATAATATTAACACTAGGGTCAAATGGGAAAAAAGAGGATGAGACATCTCTCCAATGAGGTACACCATAAGCAATGGAGATGTTTTATTTAAATGATGCGACACTAAGTGCCACAAAACACACTTAATTTTTTATGTAAAAAATAATAAGAATTTGATTATATGCCAACATCTATACCAGGATAAGAAGAAATGTGACAAAAGCTCAGCAAGGCTGCAAGATGTTCTCAGGTTAACATTCAGTGACGGTGCTTGAATCAGTTTCTGATTGGATCCCAGAGAGGTCTTCCTCAGCAGGTTTAAATGTCAGCTAGCTCATTTAAGACAAGGGGGACGGGTCAACCTTAGGTTTGGTGTATTTATTCCAAAAATATGATTCCACAAGGTCAAATACGGATCCACGCTCCAACTCTTTGAATTAAGAATGAGTCTGAAAATTTTTAATCAAGGTTCTTTTTCTTTTCTTTCTTTCCTTTTGATAACGTGAGGATTTTTACTGAATACTAATTGTCGAGTTAGTCGAAACTCTTTTACGGCTCAATCTGAAATTGCAGGTTTTTTAAGCTTTAGTTCGGTTTTTTATTTATTTATTTATTTTTTTACACACAGTTTCTTGAATACCGTTACCCTTGATCACAAGGACAAGAAACAATTAAACGCCACTGTCTAATCCCATTTCTTCCCACCTTTAACAATAGCGGCATCAGATAAATGGTTTAGTCTTAATCAGTTATTGTACTGGGCCTCCAGTTCTGCATTGCCCCAAATCAGGCCCAGAAAATAAACGTGTGGAAACCAGATGTGTAGAAACGGGTTTATTACCATCAGTGCCAGTCCAGAGAGGGAAAACAAAACCTCAGGTAAAACCTCAAACCACCAAATTGATCTGACTCTGTACTGAGTATACTGAAAAGTACATATATGTACTTTTTAAGAATGTTTTGTGTGATTCTTTATATCTGGTGCTTCTGTTACACCTGAATTTCCCCTTTGCGGGTCAATAAAGCCTCTTTCTATTCTTATTCTGTTCCATTTTTCTTTTGAATTATTTAGTTGAAGGCAAACGATGTCCTGAATTATTATAGTGAGGAACAGAAGACACTGCTTATGCAGCTGCTTTGCTGCAAGTGTTTTATGTCATAAACAAATGTCACTCAATCAGTGCCAGACACTGTTGTTCACGACGAAAGAAATGAAACACTGAAGTTAAATAAACACAGAAAAAATGGTTCAAAAATATCTCTGTATAAATACATTTTAGATAGAAGCTTGATTATATTCTAATTGAGTGGGATACATCAGATAAAAAAATAAATAAATCTACCTATTTGAGTTCAGTTTGAGCAATTTATTTCTTTGCTAGCATTAAACCTGCCCTGTTAGCTTGCAGCTACAGTTTGCCAGGGCCTATAAAGCATCACTCTAATTATTTTTTAATTACATTTTGATTATATTCTAACTGAAAGGGATACATCAGATTTAAAAAATACAATAAAATCAGCCTAATTCAGGTCAGTTTGGTCAATTTGTTTCTTTGCTAGCATTAAAGCTACCCTGCTAGCCAGCAGCTCCAGTCAGTCAGGGCCCATAAAGCCTGCAGCAAGTGTGCCGAGGAGTCAGAGTAGGTGCGGGGACTAATGAATTGTTTAGCACATCCTTAATAACAAGTAATTTGTGATTTGTAATTGATATGCAATGTTTTAAATTTTTGTAACTAGCGTAGTTTTGGCTTTCCGGTATAATCACCAAACTAGAACAGAAAAAATACTTTAAATACATCACTCTGTGTAAGTACTTTTTAAATTAAATTTTGGTTATATTCTAACTAAATGGGCTACATCACATTAAAAAAAAAGAGCTTATTCAAGGTCAATTTGTTTCTTTGCTAGCATTAAAGCTACCCTGCTAGCCAGCAGCTCCAGTCAGCCAGGGCCTGTAAGGCCTGCACCAAGTCTGCTGTGGACTCCGAGTGGGGACTAATGAATTGTTTAGCACGTCAGTAATAACAAGTGATTTGTGTTTCCTGGGGTACAGGAGGACGTGACTTTGTGGCTAGCTTTATGTATCCACTGCCACTGTGGATTAGCCCTGCTCAGCATGTCAATGGCATTTTGCTGATCTAACCATCCTGTTGTCTCACCCTCCCCAACACAACCGTCTACAACTCATAAACAGAAATTGACTTTGACTCCTGTAGGGAACACTGGAGGCACAGATGGCATTTAGCTTCAGATTTGCTCTTGTCTAAATATTTCATCTCTCAACAAGCCCGATGTATCCTCTCCATTCTAATACATATATAATTTGACAACAAGCTCAGAGACACTCGCTCCGCGTCAGTACAATGTGACTAATATGGACCTCGCTGTTGCCGTACAATAAGTTTATAATGAATAATTGATAACACCTAATCATAACTGAGAGGTAATAAGATTTTTTCTTTTCTTTTTTTTTTCCCGCCACTCTCGGATTTCATACCGCCTTTTTCTGCAGGCAACAGAAGGAGCCGAAATGAAGATAAAATGTGCAAATGAAGCTTGTTTACCCTGAGCGGCTGGTTGGAAGCAAATCGGAAAGACTTAAGAGTCGAATCCTTTTTTTTAAAACATATTCCATCAGCCAGTCGAGGTGTAGCGAAAATGTTTCCTGTAAATATTTAAGCAATTTTAAATCCAAACATTGATCTCTGAAATGAAAACTACAGTGCAAAAGTTACTTCGAGGCAGTGCTGAATTTGCGAGGAATGCAAAGCAGCAGCAGCAGCAGCAACTTGAGCATGGCGCCTTCAGCCGTATTCGATATGACAGACGGGATGATCTTCACGTGTACGTACCCCAGTCAACATCATCAGTACACAACGCGTTTATAGAAAAAATCCTTTTTTTTTCCCCAAAGAGGCCGAGCAGACAGGCCAGGAGAACGTGAAGCTGACCGAGGGAGGCTGTTATTCCACCAACCTGTCAGGTCGTCCTCCCCCTTCATCCATCTGATGGAGGCGGCCGGCTTGCTGCCGATGGATATGCATGTGAGCTCCGTCTCGTTGCCCTCGCTGACCACGTCCTCTCGGCTCTCGATGATTGGGCTGCCTGGCGGGACTGACCACACAGCAGCACAAACGTTCAGACAGACGTGATCAGGTCAGCGCTTGTACACACATTTGTTTGTTTTGTTTTTTTCTAGTAAGGCAAGAAACGATTAATCGGATCAGTCGCAGTCAATCAGTTGTTGAGATCATCGTCAACTAATTCAGCGTTCAATTAATCGTTAACCGGGGGTACACACACTTCAAGAACACGAAATCTTACAAAGTACTTTTGATCTAGTTTCTAGTGCAAATATCTCAGTATACTTAAAACGAGACAAAACTAACTTACATGTACATTTTCAGCAAGATATAGGAGCTTGTTTTAACGAAATATTTACTAAATAATCATGAAAAACTAGTACTTATATTGGCAGATTATTTCACTTGTAACGTGTTGAAAATGTCTTGCTATAAGTGAAATTATCTGCCAATGGAACAAGTATGTATATTAAAATATTAAGCAATTGTTTACTTAAAACAGGTTCCTAAATCTTGCTGAATTTAGTTCAAGTGTACCAAGATATTTGTAGTAGAAATGAGACAAAAACACTTTGTGAGATTTTGTGCTTTTGCAGTGCAGAGTAAAAAAAAAAAAGATAATTTGCTGAAA
This sequence comes from Brachyrhaphis roseni, assembly GCA_903066815.1. NCBI lineage: Eukaryota > Metazoa > Chordata > Actinopteri > Cyprinodontiformes > Poeciliidae > Brachyrhaphis > Brachyrhaphis roseni. The sequence continues at coordinate 51,749 of CAEFZY010055403.1, read as the reverse complement.
AAACCCAACACATTCAGAGCAGTAACGTAATCAAAGCTGTAAAATATACATTTGCATTTAATATGAAAATGTATATTTTACAGGTAAAGTTTTTGTTAAACTTTACCTGTAAAGTTTAACAAAAATCTCAACAAGTGGCACAGTTTAGCTTCACCTGATTCAAATTCCCTTAAGGAATGCCATGTTACCACATTTTAGGGAAAAAAATGTTTGTTTTCTTATTTAAAAAGGGAATTGAATTGTTTATCATCATATTTTAATGTATTTCCAATATAGTACAAAAAGTTTAAGGTGGTTAAATGAAAAATCTGTAGAATGTACCAAGGTTTTGTTATGATTAATTGTCAGAATAATCAATCGATTAATCGACAACTAAATTAATCGTTAGTTACAGCCCTTTCTTACAATGATAAAACTCGCAAGCCTTCATTTTTACAAGCATTTTTGGTTTTCCTTTTTTTTCCTTTCTCAGTTGGTACCATCTAGAAGTTATTGAAGTTTAATTTGGAATCAATGCTTCAACAAAGATTTAATTTTCACTGACATACAGGCCTCAATTTCCATACTGTGACTGAAGTTTCCGAAGTTTTCCTAAGTCTTTTTTTTTATGTTATTATTTTATAAAATAATAGATATAATAGATATACTGTAGGTATAAAGGTCAACAAAGAATTTGTGACAAATATTTAAACTGTGGCCAGATTTTAGCCAGACTTGGAAAAAATTTTTTTTCATGAAATTTCTGATACAATTACTTATTCAGACTGAGTCCTTTGTAAATCTTTGTGAAACGACAGTATTAAGATGCAAAAACAAGGTTTTCCTGCACTTCACACTGACAACAGTTGTGTGTGGGTGGCGAAGCAAGAAGATTAACACGATGTTGCCCTGTGGACGTGGGTCACTGCGCCTGTCCAGAACTACTACAGTTTCTCCAGTAAAAAAAAATGGAGGATAACATCTGTTGTAATTAATGTGATCAAGATCGATCGGTACAGCAATCAGAAAATGCTTTTTTGGAATCACATTGGCTTTGTTGTAGGGTTTTTTTTCTCCTCTTTTTCAGACAGGGTGTATTGTCACCACTGCAACTGGAGTGTTTCTTTTGCAGGAAATACAATTCCTGAAATGCCATGGCGAGATCCTTTTTAACCTTCTGACTTTCACTGAAAGCCAGGCAAATTTCATGGGATTTTTTTTTATTTTTATTTGAATATTTTACCTGAAATATGAAATGTGTTGCTGAAAAACTGAGAGAAACTTCCAGAACCATCATTTGAGTTTTTATTTTTTGAACAGACGTGATGCTTGCACTGAATATGTATTTTCATTCCTGTTAGACATTTTTTTTATAGAAAATATGTATATTTAAAAATGACTAGGAAATATTGGTTGAACTCATTGAAATATGCATCTTTGTATGGTATAATAATAATAAGCACATATTGATGATCAGAAATTGGACTGACTTAGTAGATTTTACATCTTAAAACCTGACCTTTTTCAATAAGCAATAAAACCAACTTAATATGTAATATAGTATTGTTGAATGGAAATCAATTCAATTTTAAGATGAGGTGTTTCACCTCATACATACAAAGCTATTATTTTTCTAAGATTAAAAAAAAAAAATCTTATTGCTGCCAAACGTTTTAATGACTATGGCTAGAGCTGGATTCCAAAACGTCTGCGTGTTGAAGTGGGTAACAGTGGAGCCCTAAACTGGAAAGAAAAATAATAAAATTAGTTGCCTAAAAGCCAAGGAATACTAAATTCAAATAGTTAAGTGCATTAAGTAGTGCACTCAATCGCTGCATGAGACACCAGTGTGAACATTTAAAATTTTACACCAGACATTATCAGCTAGCAAGTAATCCACTAAGACAATAAAGTCTGATCAGAGGAATCCAAACGTGAACTCTTTGAATGGCATTGCACAAAACATGTCTGGTCCTCAAAAACACCAAACCAAAAGTGAAGCTCGAAGGTGAAAATCACACATGGGCTGTCGTATGGTAATGGTAAACTACTTCCTTGTTTGCAATGGTGAACAATGAAATAAGGGATAAATTGTGTTCTTGATAAGAATCTGAACAAGTAAGACAAAAGTCCCAAACAAACCGCCAATGAAACGTTTTCAGTGGTTTGAGAGATTCAATTCAATTCAGAAATACTTCATTGATCCCAAAGGGAAAGTAAATGTTGTTTTAACTCGTGTTACTAATTCGAGATTCTGTAGACAGACAGTAAAACTGCTGGAATGGGTCAGTCATCCGCCTGACTGGATCCTTTTGAAAACCTAAGACAAAGAAATTTCAACATTTGAATGTTTATCAGAAGGAATAGGTCATGATTACAACTGAGTAATGCGTGGCTATTTGCGACCAACAAAAAAGGCTTTTCCACAAATTATTTAATGTGTTTGATAGTTACTCCTTGAGTCTTCCTAATTTATTTCACCAATACCTTCATATGTTAAACAGTAATATTAAAATAAAACGTACATAGGTTCTGCTAAGCCATGTCTGTCAGATTTTCAAGAATCATTCTTGAAAGTGATTCTTTTAAAGCGTCATAAATGTTTAAACTTCCAAAACGTTGACATTGCTTGATACTTATTCCACCTGTTGTTAGATAAACTGCTTTGTTCCATTTAACTGGATGTCCTAATTGTTTTTCCAATACTGTGAGTTATCTCAAGATCCTCCATCTGGTGTTTCTTGACCTCTGGTGGAGTCAGGACGCCAACCTCGAGGTTCACAGGATCAGCCAACTTGCTTTTGCATACTTGATTGAAGATCGGGTCAGAGCTGGAAGACTGAGGCAAAAACTAAAAATGTTGCACCCACACATTACGTTGTGGTAAATTGAGCCCATTTTTGTACGTAGGACTCATGTTAAAACCGGTCCAATGTTGAACTGCCACACATCTGGAGGGTTATACAAACGTTGAAACAATAATACAATAAATCACGTACAATATTAATCGTGTAGTTTCTCTTATTAAGGCATTGCCGAAAGGTTTTAAGGCACGGTCAAACAGCCCTACGTAATTGTAACCTGTGTTCACTCGGATGTAAACACAGAATCAGGCCCAATTCCCGACCCCACCTTGTATTAGTCATCACAGCTAACTTCATGAACTTCACATACTTGAAAGCAAAACGTCACTTGGGGGGTTAGAGGTGGGAAGGGGGGTGCTTATTTCAAGAACTCTTGAATGCAACCCCCTTGATTCAGAAAAGAAGAAGAAGAAAAAAACGGGGGCTAGGTTTCAGTCGTACAACTGGAGTAATTACTTTTAAGTGCTTTTAATTCCTTTCAATCCCCCAGGATGTCTGCATGTATAATAAAGCTTAACTAAAGTAATTTCTCTCCAAAGCATCAAAGTGTGGCACAGCTGACTCTCAATGGGAAATCGTTGGGAGCAGCCAAGTCAACATTCACCGGGATTCACAGAGTCAACACAGCTGCCAAACCAACGCGGTCTGAGCCATCGGTTTCAGCATCTGCTCCTTTCTCGTTATGCTGTTGAGCACCGCGAGAGCCTAATTGGCTGACATTTTGTTTCAGTTGCTTAAGATAACAAGATCAGAGATAACTATTATTTCATATTCACCGCTCACAATGGAGCGACTCACAACGAGAGTGTGGGTTTTTCTTCTTTTTCCCTTTCTCTTCTTCACACCAGTGTGTGTCCTCACACCTTACCCAGGACGGTGATGTCTGCGTAGGCTTCCTGAGGAGGATCTGTGTAGAGCTGGCACACATAGCGTCCCTCGTCGGAGAGCGATACGTTGGACAGAGACACCCGGAGTTCGTTGTCAGAGAAATTCACCAGCTGGAACCGGCTGTCCTTGAGAGCTGTTGGGGATACAGAGTGCAGGGACACAAGTGTGAGATGCGCGGGGTGAGAAGAAAGGAAAGAGGGGGGAGAAGAGAGAAAGGGATGAGAAGGATGAAGGATGACGAAGGAGACTCTATCAGGAAATCAGACAGAAGGAGGGAACTGTTGGGAGGAGGGAGGCAGAGCGTTGCCCTTTATGCGGGGCTTTCTCCTTAATTGAGTAAAAGAAAAGTGAGTTTCAGAACGATTTCTACAAGTTGATTTATAAAGTATCTTTACAGTCCATGGAGCACTCGCAAAGGAAGGGAAGCGCGAGGAGTGTTCATGAAGAGTCCTAACAAGCTAAGAAAGTCTTAAAACGGGGCCGAGGCCGGTCACGGATGGCCGCGTCGGGCTCACACACGGTCCTCTGAAAGGAGAGAGGCATTCAAACATACATAATGAATTAAATCACAGAAAGGGAGCACAGATGCCCGAAAGTCCAAATCAAAAGCAGCCGGGAATCTCTGCACTAAATGCCTCCGCGGATTGTTCCGGACTTCCTATCTTTCGACGTCGTCATCAAACTGGGTTAGCCGACTCCGTCTCGCTCCGACTTCCTTATACTCGCCGCTTTTCATTTTGGGTCAGCGCTCGTCCCCGAGAGCTCCTTTACATAAACAGCCTGGGCTGATTTGATTGGGGAGGCCTTTTGATGCCTTGACCTGCCTTCTTTATCAAGTCCTCTCCGCATCTGTCGAGCTAACGAACGCCACTCGGCGCCCGTTTGAAGAGCGCGGGGAGAGTTTATTATTCCCTTCAGGCTTCACACTTTGCATTATGATCATTACTTGAGGTCTCCGGGTGGCGTCGATATGAAACCTTATTCCCTCAATATTATCTTAAGGCTCTTTGGAAGCCTTAAAAGGGGCTGCACTTTGAGAGGCAAGAGCCTCTGCTGCAGAGGGAAACACTCAAGGTCTGAAATGATGAGTGCAGATTGCAGCATATGACTCTGTGACGTATAAGAGGTTGAGTGCTTAGATAAGAGCGCCGATAGATACAGTTCCTGTGCATGCATTCATTAAGTGCATGCATGTGATGCTAACTGTGGGGTGCTAATGATTTATTTGTACCTTTGATTTTCAATCACTCTTTTTAAAATACAAAAACTGGATGCGGAGGTTTCTATGTATTGTGTATTTTGTCTAATCCTCACAATCAGTCTACATACTTGAGACTGATTGTGAGTATATTGTAATCCTGCTATTGAAGTACTCCAAAGTACTTCAATAGCAGTATTGTCTTACTGTTTGTAGGTTCGGCACATTATGAAACAGCATCCTGAAGTCTCCTAGAAAATTGTCCCAAGGATGACAAATTGAAGATACAAACGTACCAGTAGGTGGCGCTAACATGCAATATTCTCCGGTTTGCCCCACAAAATGAATAAGATGCAATTTATTCCAAGCACAGGGCCATTTTATAGCACGGTCAAGTAGCTATGCTACTTGCAGTTGTTACAAAAATGCTGTATATTAACAAGCATGGCTTTAAAGAGACGCAACACCTAGAAATTGGGTCTCTGTCTCTTTAAAAATCTGCTGCTCTTTGCGACACTCCCCCTTCAGGAAGTCATCACAACAATCCTCATTGTGCCGTTTACAACCGTTCCTAGGAGCGGAGGAGTGAGAAGTAGTTTATAATGATGAGCTCAGGCGATGCATAGTTCCACCAGGTGTTTGCTAATTACTGCTGGCTAGTCTGGAGGAGCAGAGTGGGGGAGTCACAGAGGCGGAAGCTGCAGCTCCTAAGAGGAGCTTTGTGAGAGCAAGCGTTTAGACACCACTGAATGGTTGCCATTGGAGATTCAAGGATTCCTCAAACGTGGAGGAAAGAATGAAAGCATATCTTCAGGTATGTTTCTGATAAAGGATTATCATTTTAGCAGAATGTACATAATACTGCTCCTTTAAAGTCTTTGTGGTTTACATACAAGTTTCAAAACGGCATTCTTGTCTTTATGTCGCAGTGCTTAAGTGAAACACACTGGTGTGTGTTTCACTTAAGCATTGTAGTTGGCATTTAGTTTATTATTTTTGGAAAAGCCGTTATTTTGGAAATTATTTTGGAAAGCCGTCTATCGGAGCTTGCTTTGCGCAAGCAGACGGAAATAGCTGAAAAATGCCTCCCATCGAAAAAGACACCGGCAAGAATGAACTCAAAACTAAGATACAGAAGCTTAGTTTTGCAGTGGAAGCAACTGCAACAACTCTAAAGAAATACTTTAAAAGACCTTGAGAGGAATTAATCAAAAATATCTTTCAAAGATCAAAGGAAGTTCTTTCAAAGTGAGATAAATACAATTTCTGTGCTTTCTAAGATCATCACAGGCCTTTACATACTTCACCAATGGTATCCAAGGTCAGCCCTCCAGATCCGGTCTACTATAAGGGTAAATAAATATAAGGTAGTGAGAATTTGTTTGTTCACACAATAATATAGATTCAACACAATCAGAACTGCTGCATGTTTCCAGCTTTCTAAGTTGGTGCTTAATTAAATCCGCTGTATGATCGGGTTTCTACCATAGCCTGCCACAAATTTTGCACGGACTCTTTCAGCCAACACATATCCTGAAAATAACAACAAAAAAAACAGCCATAACCGTTTTCAAAATTGAGCTAACCTGCAGGGCTTTGAATAATGAACATCACAATTGTTTGCGAAGTACCACTTTTTTAAATATTAAGCCTTTGTAACATAAACCTGAAAACCTCCCGGAAGGGGGGGAAATGTGGCCAATAAGCAATCGCCTCGTGCCGCGATGCCATTCGCGCCGAGGTCCACCTTCACTGATAAAAGACTCATTTTTTTCATTCCGGATGACAACCGCTGCCAAATTACATGTCATTTTGGATATATCTGGAGGAATAAACGTTTCACCCTAACAAGGCGCGCTCGGCTCCGACCGACCCGTGACATAATTTATCTTTATTTGCCGCAGCAGGAATTTGTTTAAAAAAAAAAAACAGCCATCCTCTGCGACTGTAAAGCCGGTACTCTGCTGTTGTTTGTGTCTTATTCCGAGGCGACTACTCGGCTTGTCAGCTCCCGGTGTGTCTCTGTGTCACTGCTGTTTGGCTTCTCGCGCACAAAGATCTGCCACTGTGTCAGGGCAGCCATGATGACAGGTAACAATGCCACGGGCTTGGAGGGTACAGAGTGGGGTGGGTGGGGGAAGGAGGGTTGGTTTGTGCAGGTCCTTTAGGAGACGGGGGCCTAGAATAGCATTGTCGACGGGGGGAGTTCGCCAGACCCCATTACGAGAAGTACAAATACGCAGCAGAAACCCAATAACACTTAATCCGCCCATCGCAAAGTCTGACATATATATGGATAAACAACACAGTTTGGTTTTTCTCTCTTTTTTTTGTTATTGACAAAGGAGATGTATTGACTTTGGCAGAGAAAATGACATGTTTGCAGGCTCACATGGCGCCGCTCAATATAGAACAAAGAGGGAAAGGTTGTCCTAACCTCCTGGCAAGACTTCTGTAACTGTACAGACTCATCATTGATCAGCGGGCACGATGAGCCTCCTGATTATTGTTTCTTTTAATCTTTGCCGTCTGAGTAAATAGGAGCACAGACCCCGATCTATACTTTCATAACACTCCTCTCTCTCTCTTGCTCTGCCACGTTTTTTTGTTTTTTTGTGGGTGTTTTACACAAATGTGACAAAGACATGCACTCAGACTCCCCTGGCGAGAGAACCGAACGCACGTCTGGCTACCTGGGCCTGCGAAATAACAGCTGGGAAGCAATATAGATTGAGATGAACGGTGGCTCTCGTTCACCTTCAATCCTGGCTCGGATCCAAGGCGCTCCGTGAAAAAAATGCAAGACAGAAAAAAATCTTGGTTTAAAGCATAAGTATCCCATATGCTCATGCATAATCATAATGCCCAATATCCCTAATCTAAGAGATTATCGTAAAAAAAAAAGCCCCCGACAAGGATACGACAGTATTTCCATTACATAAGCGCTGTGAATTATCTCTTAATAATCTCTCAGCATTCGAAGCTTAATGACATGTGTAAAAGAGCCAGAGAGTCAAGGACAGATGGAATCATGTTTGCACACCAAATCCAAGCGAAAGCCGCAGCTGATCTTGTCGTCGTGTCTGACACCTTTACTGTAGTAAAAGCACAACAGCTCCTTTGGTACCAGGATGCACTGATGGTTGTACAGTAACCCACCTGTTTAGAGATGACTTTAAGTAGTGGTAAATGGAGCACTGCGCGACATCTTCTATCTGCATTCATCTGATGATTTTGATGACGGTATTTGACAAAATGTGATGTTTATTGCTTGTTTCATAATTGATTACTGTTATGTTTTTATGGCAGAAATCCCTTTGGACTGCCTTGTTGCTGAAATGTACTTTTCAAATAAGCCTGATTTAATGTTCCTCTTGTGTAAAACAAACAGAAATACTCGAAGGAGCACAAATAATATAGTTCACTTTGGTTATGGACAATAATAAGGTTTATAAGCTAAGCTGTGTTTTTACTTGTTTTTTTTTTTTTTAAATACTTTGGTAAAGACTTTTGTAACTTAGTTGTGTTCTGAAACGTCACCAGTCACACCAGGTTTTTCAGGTTGTATGTTTAAAAAATGGTAGCTTAAAAAAAAAAAAAAATCACAATTTGCAATAAGCTAACTTATTATTGCCATGTAATAATCTCACACTGGAAATTTAGTAAAAGTCCAACCACTGTCATGTCTGCCTCTGCCTTACATTTCAATTGTTTTATCTTTGGTAAATAATCCTCCAGTGATGCTTTACTATGCATTAAACTCTATATAACACACAATTTAAGCCCTTGTTAAGCCAGGCAGTTATGGGCAAAAGTCCATAGTCCAAAGTATTTCAAATGTGTCACTGGATCAGTAGTTATACAGCTGCCACAGATGTTGCAATAATACAATAATACACAATAATATTGCCTTTGACAGACACTTTGACTGATCCACTCACCTCAGCATGCTGTAAGCTTGTAAGCATTAGACTTTCTGATGAGCTCCAATAAATGATTAAGCGACAATTTAGGGTCTCTATTGGAATATTTAAAATTCATTTTCTGATGGTCCTTAAATATGGAAAATGAATAAAACAAGACCCATGCAAAGCAACACAATCCCGAAAGACATGACAAGCTTTTTCCTTCACAAAACTGTTTGATCTGTGTAATACATATTTTTAACCCACCAACAAACGTGGCAAGATAGCAAACAGTGTGATGGTAGCTTTAAAAAAATCATGTTCAATTTAAGTAGGACAGCTGTGTGATACAGAAAGAAACTCAAACCTTTCCTGTGTTTAGAGGCAGAGAAAAAAATAGAGTAACTGAAACTGTGACAAGCAGGGCTGAACAAGGACCCAAACTTGTCTCGTCTCGAGGCTTTTGCACATCATTTCAACAGAGGTCCCAATAATTGCAGAGAGTGCTGTGTGTGTGTGTGTTCTTTAATAGCGGTTAATTGCTTTTGTTATAAAGCATAATAGTTTAAAATACTTGTGACATTTTGTGTTGCCACATTTGGGAAAGTAGCAGCAGCTGACTCATTTTCTGTATGCCACCTAATACATTAAGACAAATCAGCTTGGTTATGTTTAATTGTAGGTGATAAATGTTAATTTAAGGGTGAGACGATATAAATTGCTGCATCCTCGTCCGACACCTTGTCCGTGGTAATGAAAGATAACTGGCAACAATTTCCTGTTTAATTGCTGGTAATAGAATTAAAAGTTATCACATATGCAAAACTAAATTAAGATCTGATATTTTAAAGATATTTTGCAGCCAGAAAGCTAAAAAAAAAAAAAAAAGGATTCACTTCTAATAATTAGCAACTGATATTCAAAGGAGAAAGGTACCCTAAAACATAATTTTCTACAATGAAATGGTGTATACTACGGACCTTATTACTTGGTATGAAACAGCACTATTTAGATTTAAAAAATGACAAATGTTTGCAGGAATATTTCACATAAATGTGTGCCTGCTTTTTGGTAACGCAGAAAAGGACAGAGTGACCGCTCTTTCTTACTCCAAAGATCCGCCTTCACAGGAAATGTAGATTAGCTTGATCAAAGTATATGTGTAAAGACACAAACTGTTCAAAGTGCTGTTTTTCTCCAGGAGAACAATTCAAAGTTGAAGGAAAAGGAAACAGCAATTTGTACAACGGTGACAATACAAAAGTATTTTTGGTGCAGAAATATCTGTACCTTTTAACCCTCTCAGGCTCAAATTAAGTTGTAGTTGCAGGAAAAATCTGATATTTGGAGAAAATTATCATATGGGGTAGTAATATACAATTCAGACTTTTTTTGAGAGAGACATTTAAACAGCATTTCAACAGCATTTAGCTGTTGCAAATCTGCAACATCTGCCTGGAGAGGGTTAACTGTGAAGTCGAAGTAAGAGAGCAAAAGCCAACAGGAGTTTTGTAATTGTAAATTTTGTAAACTTTCACAAATACAAAGCAGCAGTTATCACTTCAAATTCTTTAGTACTGGAGCACAAATTGTATTCTTTGAGTCGCACTTTTAAAAAAATCCCACACTGATAGTTTTGCCCCTAAATGATTCGAAACAAATGGTGCACAAACAAATCCACATAACTGTGTCAGAAAAAAAACAAAAAAACAACTTGTGAATATTTGTTCATCGCTCAGACACAAAACTACTGTTACACCTTCACAGGTTCTTCAGTACGGATCACAGATTCCATTCTACCGGTCTGGTACATTTGGAGCCAAGCTAATTCAAACACCTGTATTAAATTTTTTATATATATATATATATTTTTCTTCTTAACACAGATACAAGTCAGTGAATGCAACTATACAAAACTGATATTGCAAATCAGAAATTCTGTTTTAAGAGCCACTTTGCTTTTTCTTTTTTTTTTTGGTTAGACTGAAAGTGAAGCAAAATGATTTGTTTCTTGTAGTATGTATGCCCGTACAGCAGGGGGCGATGCCAAATTCCGTATAACAAGCCGGAAATAATTTCCATTCTGATGATTCCTATTTTTTGAAGGGCATTAAGTCGTACAGACACATTATAATCCATTTTATCTATGGTTTCGGCTTCAAGTGTTTTTTATTTTGGTTTCATTTATTGTTTTTTGTTGCATGTTTTATTTTGGATATTTGCATTGTCTTCCAGTTCTGATGTTGTGGTCTTTACAAAATTAATGTTTGTAGGTGTTTGAGAGGGGAAACTTGCATTATCATGGCATTATCAATATATTATAATTATAATTGTCTCAAAACAACATTATCGATAATTGCAATAATTATTCCGACAATTTATCATCCAGCAAAATTCGTTATCGTTTTCCTTTTTATTTTACAGAACGGGAAGGTCTCTTGGAGCCACAAAAATAGGGTGAAACAAAGTAGAATTTGGCTTCAGACTGAAGCTAAAGGATAATTCTACTCTATTCCATACATTTTTGATTATGGAATAGACCCTGCAATTAACTCATCATTATTAATGTTCGAGTCGCACTACTGTTAAAACGGTAAATGCCCTGTTCTTGTATAAATGTAAATGATCTAGGCTTAAACTCTCGCAAATAAAATATGGACTGTTTATGAAAAGAAAAGTGAGACTTTCGGCTGCTTCCATTCACAGCCGTTTTCAGCACTTGGCGGCTTGCTAGTAAGAAGAACCCTGGTGGCATGAATGCGTATTAGAGTCATAATGCTGGTCAGAACTGGAGCAGAAAGTACTAATTTGTCACTGCGGTGAATTACAGGCAAACTACAGATAATTTTTGAGTCCCTGAAAGAGACACTAGTCGGTCAGATCTCCAAACTGCTGATCTGTCCTGACTTTCTCCTCCTCACTGAATAAATTACCATGTAAATCTTTACCTCACGCACTCACACTGGAGTTGGAGACTTAACCACGACCGTTGTCATCTCGCCTGGCCCTCGTGTTATACATTTATGCTCGGATTTTGTGTTTGTTATGTAACGTCGCCACTCTGGCAGATTTAGCTTCATGCTAGGGTGCATCTTTTTTACATATGTCTCGCCGTCATGGAAACAAAAGCACTGTGAAGTACAAAACCGAACGCAATTGAAAAGCAAAAGATGTAAAAAAATCAAAATAAAATAGAAAATAAGATACGTGCCCTTTAATCCTGCTTTAGTAAACTCCGATGCAAAAGAGGAGTGCAGAACAGTGAGACAATGTGTTATGTTTGTTATGGTCCCAAAGCAGCTGCCTGCTTTTTCCCCCCTTTCTCACTCCCAAAAGTTAGCTCTAAAAGTTAACACTAAGAAGAAACAGAGATTCCTCACAGCTGTCAGAAAAACTAAGAAAACAAGAAACTATTTGAGAAAAAAATACATTAAATAACTTTTTTTCCCCCTCCACCTAAAGTTCTGAAAGAAATATTCCTGGTTTGAGGCAGAAATCAAACCTGTGTAGGCAGCCGGAATTGGAGAAAATTGGATTTCCACTTACTCCATCCCTTTTGTTGTGACAAACAATATTTCTCTCAGTTACAGTAAAAGGGGGCATGACTGTGCATTTTAAGAAACTCTGGGAATCGCAAATGTAGCTTTGCGTTTCAGGCAGATGGAGGAGATCCGGGGGGTCGGAGCGGCACTCACGTCTCAGATCTCTGAAGTAGATGGTCTGTCGGTTCGGGTTCAGCAGCTGGATGACGGAGTCGTCATTGTTCCTCACTCGGCAGCTAATGGTGGCCGTCTCTCCCTCGACCACCGACACGTTGTCAGTCGCCAGGTTCTGGCTGTCAACTAGAAAAAACACAAACACACATAAAGAAAACTCTTAAAGTGGCAGTATTATGTGTTAATGCCACGTCATAGCAGAGTCACGCAACCTTCAGTTGTTATAAAAATGCTAAATATATCAAATACAACTTCAAAGAAATATTACTTTGTTACTTAACACCTTAAAATTGGGCCTCAGTCTCTTTAAAAACTCCAGCTCCTCCTGAAACCTCACCTTCAGGAAGTCATCACAACATGGCTCCTCTATTAACCCTTTAACCACATTTTTACCATTGTGTCACTGAGAAGTAGCTCATACAATGAAGTCAGCTGATGCACAGTTCCACCAGGTGATTGCTAATTGCTGCTGGCTAGTCTGAAGGAGCTGGTTGGTGGGAGTTGCTTGGAAACCGCAGCGCAGAGATGAATGGTTGCCTCGCGAGATTACTGGATTTCTCAAACATGCATGAAAGAATCAAAGGAAAACTCCAGGTATGTTTTTTGATGAAGGAATAACATCATAACATAATGTAAAGTAAAAAAACAACAACTTGATTTTACACAACACTGCCGCTTTAACAAAACTTTTCCGACTGGATGTCTTGAGTCTATTAAATACTTAGACGTTGTTTTATTCTTTTTTCCTTTTGCTCCATGTCAACAGACGGAGCAAAGCTATGTGAAGAGGCTGTGTAGATTGTCAGTTTGCAGCCATGTCTAATCCTTTTAATATAAGAGCCATGTGCAGTGTTTGTCACTATTGATCTCCCCCCACAGCTCAGAGTAGGCCCTGCGAACGAATGCCAGATGGGCTGTAAGCTCTGCTGCCCACAAAGATGCCGGGAGAGGAGACGGATATGAAGGGAAAAGAAATGAAAAAAAAAGGGACAATGAACAAGTGTAAGGAAAGTGGATACGGGCGGAGCGGCTGGAGGTGAGAAAAATGGAGGAGAGTCAAATCGAGAACGGTGAGAGGAGGAGTCGGAGCTCTCCATCTGAGGCCGGTGTGTGCTCAGCGGTTCTGTCCCCCGTCTGCAGGAAATACAAGCATCTGAGTCACTGTCTGTACGCCGGCCATTGTTGAACCCCACTCCCTGCCTCCCTGACAAGACTTTGGACCTTGTCATCATAACTTACACCGTACTAAGCCCCAACACACACACACACACACACACGCAGACAAAAAAAATGCCTGGCTTTGTTTCCCCACCCTGTCTTCAGAAAGAAAGAAGAAGGAGGAAGTCAAAAGTCACCTTGTGCTATATTTATTTGGCAAGAGCCAGAAAAAAAAAAGCATAAAGGAAACACGTTTAATGCCTCAGATTCACACCAGCGGAGAAGCGACACTCCTAGTCTCATTCCCCCCCGATCCTAAAAAAAAGAGAAACATCAAAAGCACATTTGCATGCCTGAGTTGTCAGACACCTCTATTGCATTCTGACATTTACAAAGTGGAGAGGGGGTGGGGGGGAGAGAAATGCCTGCGTTTTCCGATAGCGATAATGGGAATAGACAGCCAAACTAACATGATTCAAAATGAACTCTGCAAACGCGGCGAGCAATAAGAAATTAACCTCCTGTGGAGAAAAGCTCCTCAGACCTGTCTGATGCAATGAACTACCCATTTTATTCCACTCCTCTACCAGCCCTCAGGTTCAGGACAAAAGAAGGGTAATAGGTACAAAAAAAAAACAAAAAAATCCCCGAAACAATTATGAGTCAGAGGACACAATGTAGGCAATTAAAAGTTTATTGTCGCCTCATAATGGGCTTTAATTCGTTTCTGCTAAATACTCGTTTCATACATCGGGTTTCGTTTAATCAATTCATTTCGAACTGCGTTGTTTAAAAAAAAAGTCCAGGCTTCATTTTCGGATAAGGTCAGAGATCAAGAACAACAAATGGAAAATTATTTAAATTTGCTTTCAGTTTACGAGCAAAAATAAAGGTCACCTTCTGGCGACAGTTATTTCTTTGTGACCTCCAGGATGCGCTGATTCACTCAGTAAAGCTTAAGTAGAACTAATTTGATAAGAAGCTTCACCTTAAGCCTGATCAACTTAATTATTTGTCAGGCATCTTCTTAGAAAAAAAAAAAAGAAGCAACAAAACACATAAATAGAGAAAATAAAAATATAATGCAAAGAAGAACTGTTGGAGGATAAACCAACACAGCGCTGTCCCCCACCTGTTGCTGTGTTACCTGCTAGTCATCTGGGTAAGAAAAAATAAACTCACAATTTTCACATATAAGGAAATAAGAGTTTCGTTTAAATTGCTAACTTTGGATTCATTTTATTTGTTTTAAATATCTGAAATTTGGCCAAACTTTTGTCTTATCCTGTCTTATCCTCCATTTCCTCTTGATCTGATGTATTCACTTTCTCCTTCCACTCCACTCTGTTATTTTTTTTTATTTTTAAGCAGTTGTGGGGGTAAAACCTAAAACTGCTGCTGCGCAAGTTACTCAACATGCCGTTGCTAGGTAACCGAAGAGTGAGTGACACAGATTTTTCTTAGATGGCTGAGAGTGAAATTATTGAATATTTTATCGGACGTACTTTCTATTAATACTGATCCCATGTCTATCACAATATACTTCTATTGATTTCTTGACTCCCCGGCACCCAATTTCACAATCATAGTATTTCATGGCCTTGCAGTTATTATTGAACAAAATGGCATCATTAGAACTAACAACGTCCCAAGTTATCAAAACATTTTTAGCACTTTTTTTTTTGCTCCTAGAATGTTGGCATCCTTTTTAAGAATTACATGCAATTTAAAAATAACAATTAGACAATTTACAAAATAAGAAGAATTGGTCATTGGTTTGCTTCCTCTGCAGCTGCAGTTCCTGGTCTAGTGAGAAGTTCACATGTATTTTCCAACTCTGTGAACATTCGTAATTCAAATAACTGGATAGTTTTTTTTAATGTTATTGTCTTGTTCAGTATGTTATTATTAATGTTGTTAATCTTTGTTATAAATTGTTTTGGAACTAATAACTTTTGGCGTGAACTTTTATATCTGATGCTGCTTTTACATCACCAGAATTTCCCTTTTTGTGGCACAATAAAGTCTGATTCTGTTCTTTAAATATATGAATTTTTATATATCGATTTGAACAGTTCTTTGTCTGGATTGAATAATTACACAGCATTACCTTAATAGACACATACAGCTTTGGAAGAAACTAAGAAACCACTTAAAACAATCAGTTTCTCTGATTTTACTCTTAAATTCATAAATCTTAAAGAATTATGAGATTCTATAAGATTTTTATCTTTTAGTGAATTTTACTTATTCTGTTTTTATTATGATTATTATTCCAGAGCTTTGTGTTTTGATTTGTTGCATAAACAGGCTTCCTCTTGTATATGTTTGAGTAAAATGAACATTTTTCTTTTATTCTATGAACTACTGTCAACATGTCTCTGAAATTACAAACAAAACTTTTGTATTTACTTGCAGAAAATGAGAAATGGTCAAAATAACAAAAGAGACACAGCGCTTTCAGACCTCAAATAACGCAAAGAAAACCAGTTCATATTCATTTAGAAACAGCAATATTAATGTTTTAACTCAAGAAGAATTCAGAGATCAATATTTGGTGAAATAACCAGGAAGTTTCCAGTGGGGTTCAGTGCAGTGGGCTCTTCATTTTTTCGATTCCACACATATTTGTAACCATCAACAAGCTTCTGGCATAAGTCTGGTTTGATCATTTCTCTCTCTTTTTTTTTTTTTTTTTTTTGAAAAATTGGTCAAATTGACTTAAACTGGTCGGCTTCTTGTCGCAGATAAATAGATTTGAGTACAGGACCGATAAAGAAGGCAGAAGTTAGTCAGCTTTGTCTATCTCAAGATCAACTTTGATTTGGGATCATTTGCTCAACATGAACACCCAACTGTCTCATTTGGCCCAAAATGCTTATTATTTTTTTGGGGAAAAAAACCTGGGCACTATCAAGGATAACTTTCAAACTGGAAGCTGCAGGAGAACCAGTATCCACGTTCAAAGTTATACTGGTGCTCGTTTCTGAGAAGAGAAGCAGTCAAATCAAATCAGAGTTACACCAGAATCTTTTTAATAGGCACAAAAAGTTTGTGGTTTCTCTGCCATGTGCTAAATATTAGATAAATATTAGTGGGGATGTGTAGGCATGAGTACGTCTGAGCCTGCATTCATGATGTTGAACAAGCTTGAATCAAAGAAAAATATATTTTTATAAATTACTCCAAGTTGTCTCTTGTGTTGTTATTCTGGCTCAAATAAGTCATCAAAAGCCCAAAATCAATATAATATTCATACTGATGATAAACTTCTACCCTGACTGTATCCAAAACACAAATAAATATGAAAAAAAAAACATGATTAAGATTCATATTTACAATTGAGTCTGCATGTTAGTAACACCAGCACACATATAAATCTTTCCAGTACTTCTGAAACACTTGTTTATTTATTTATTTGGAAAAGCATGCGGCAATTTCAACTTTGAAATCCAAGCGTCTCGTAATAAATACTGCCGAAGATGAGCCGGAAAGCAATATAAGGGGGAAAAAAAAATAAAAAAATAGTTTTGATGTCTATTTTATTTCATCGCACTAAGAGCAATATATTTGGCAGTCAAAACAGCAACAGACCAGCCTCAAAGCAAGGTTACTGTGCTCCCAATCTGCTGGACTGAGAGACAGAGAACCGGGAGAGAAAGAAAAAAAGATAAATTCTCCATAAGGTTTTAGCAGCCCCCAAGCAAGGTTGGTACCCCTCCAACATCCCAGCCTCGGCTCATCTCCAATTCAAAACACACATAAATAACGTCGCTGTGATTAGCAATCCCATCAAAGTGAAAACAGGCCACTTTGTGGAACATGGAGGGTTTTCGCAATTGAAGTAAACATTTTCAATTGCCTCGGCATCCTGGTCATGATTGGGTGCAAATGAGGAGAGGCAGTCATTAATTCTCCGTGGTGGGTGGGGGGGATGATGGCGGTGGAGGAGGGGGTAGTGGGCAGAGATATAGCACAGATGACTGGCTGATAAATTCACACTCATTCCAGCAGCTGTCTGGGAGAGTAAAGTGCCTGTATCTCTACACATGGCTGCCCTCCTGTTCCCGCATCACAACATACTGAATGAAACAGTCTGAGGAAAATACAGACCTTCAAAAAGTCTGTGCACTCTCTGAGGGGATGTACAATCTGGCGAAAGGAGTCTGGCACCGAGGCGCGGCTCATCAGCCGCACTCAGAATGCAAAACGGCACCAGAACTCCAACTTCCCCCTTCATCCTCCCCCTCCCCAACACACACACACACACACCCCCGCAAACCGTTCTCAGAGAAAAAGTTGACGAAATCTGGAAATTTTCAGCGGATTGGCTCCTCAATCAGAAATTCAGAGACCGGCACCTTTTGAATCGCGTTGGCTCGCTCTTTGAACTTTTCTCTCTTGTTTTCACATCAAAAGACATGAAAGGGGGGCAGCAAAATGCGGGACATCCAGCGCCCTCTTCATACACCCCCTACCCCCTCCAACTCCTTGATTTCTCTCCCGTGAGTCGTGCTCTCTCAAGAAAAAACCAGACGGGCGTTAACAACATAAAGTTTCTCATTCCTCTTCCTCTTCCTGTGATTCCGCCTCTTCTCAGCCGTTAAATCCCGAGCCTCGTGATGAAACGACGTCTTAACGTGTTCACAAATGATGAAGGTGTGATGGTAATTTGACCAAAAACAGTCTTAGAGGAACTCAACATTTGTAGCGACACAACTACAAAAGAGGAATGTTAAGTTTTTAAATAGAAAGTGCTGCAAAAAAGAAAAATTCAGTTTCATTATCATATAATTATTGTGTGCCACTTCAAATAATGGCTTGAAACTTGTGTCGCAATTTAATCAAACAAAAATAAATAAAATATTAGAAAATCACTTTGATTTTGACTTAATTTCCAGATGAAACTTTCTTTTTAGGATTTCCAAATTTCATATCATATTTAGCCAAACTTGCTCCTGTGTAATAATTAAAAGTGCACTTCTTTTTTAAATTCCTCACAAATCTGACAAAAATTATTGCGTAGTATTTTATTTTTTTTGTATGAAAGTGACACATTTTTGTTCTAATTGCAGACTAAAGTCAAATGTCTGACCAAATATAAATGCCAGTAATTTTACAAAACACAACTTTCACCTGTACTGTATGTATTAATGTTGTCTCAGCACAGAAAAAGGCACCAATTAGTTACTTTGCCATTTTATAACAAAATTACAGGACTGTGGTCAATTGTTTTCGCCCAGCGCCTCACAGAGTTGTTCTGATTTTGTTTTTTTGTCACACTTCAACATTTTAGGCCATCAAACAACTTATAAGGTAAAAGATAACCTGAGAAAATACAAAAATAAAATGATTTCATGTATTAGAGGAAACCAGCTATCCAAAACAACATGTAAAAAAGTAAAGTAATCATGAATTAATTGTGATCAACTCAATTTTTTTTGGAAAGATGTTTTCAATCTCAATAGTCACACCCAGGCAGGTGAAAAACAAGAAATAACAGGAAATACGTTTGCCATCAGGTCTCGATCTAAAGAACAGATGAGACGCCACCGACATCTATCTGTCCGGAGAGGCTAACAAAGCCATCAGCAAGATGCCGGGAGTCTGGTGAACCACTGTGGATCCAATATTCAAAAATAGAGGAAACACGTAAATGTGTTGAACCTCGTCCACCAAAATGATCCTCTTCAGAATTCCTCGGCTAAAGTCGGCGATCAAGACAAGATGCTGGTCAAAAATGGCGTCCACTTGGAGATCCTGAAGCTTAAACAGTCAGCCTGACGAGACAGGTTAGTCTCATGAAATCTTGCCTAGATCTCACTCTTCAGAAAAAATGCATCATGTCGACCAATAGTCAGATGAGGTGGTAGCGATGTAACATCCTGTTGCTATGTTGCTGCTTTAAGACCTGGATGATTTTTTTTTTTCATTTTTTGTTTTTCTATAGCTGTATATTAAAATCCAAATGTCAGTAGCTGTTACAAAACTGGGCCTGGCTGCCTGATTTATGGATTATTCTCACACTACAGAACAAAAGCACCAATATGGCTCTAGCCATTGATTTTACCTACTGAAACTGGAAGTATAGGTCGGACTGCTGACTTTTGTCCACTGCGTTCAATGAGCCAGTGGGAGGTTTTACACGAACAGTGTAAGTTCACATTTATGTTGCCAACCACAATCATTTTCCCCTCATATTACCGATGGTGTTGAATAGAGACTCTGACTACAGAAACGTGTCAGAATTTATCTATAAGTAATTTAAACATTTACTTCACATTTAACCGTGCACTAGTGCATCAAAATCTAAGTTTCTGCATGCTTTTTATTCACATCTCAGACATAAAACATCACAGAAAACCCTTTCTCATCGTCTTTAGAACTAGAGTTACAGGGAGATATAATGACACTGAATGCCTGTCAAAAATTTACATCCGTCTGCGGTCAGAAGGACTTCGCCAAAACACTTTTTCTTCTCAAGTAAGCCGGTTTTTATATTTAAAAAAATGTTTAAACACTTAATTACTTCAATATTTGTTGACCACAGTCTGCATCACTTCACTTCTGCCAAAGCTCTCCATGTAAATGGTGAGTGTGATAAACATAGATACAGTGAAAACATATATGCTTCAAAAATACCTTTGTCTTAATTGCCCTCTGTAATAATATTGTGTATCTGCCTGCTGTTTCTATGGCATGAAGATATGGATCAATAAGTTAATAATACTGTAGGATCATCTGTCTATGTAGGCTGCCACAAATGTCATTAAAGTTTTCCAGTGATATGAACTCCTCATGCCACAATATGCAAAAGCTCAGTTTGCTCTGATGAAGAATCATTCACTTCAAATTACTTGTTATGGTTCCAACGACTGAGGCAGTTTGTTCTTTTTTTATTTATTTATTTTTTAATTCAACTTGTAATTTCTGGCATAATTTGGGAAAGTTTGGACAAAACATTCAACTTTAATTCCCTGATTATTAATATGTAAAAAAACAAACAAACAAACAAAAAAACACCTCAGTAACATCCCAACTAAAACTCACTTTATGCATTATATTTCCTGTACACTGGAAATGGTACACTTGTTATACAATATATTTAATAGGGGTACATTTTAAATATTAAAACATCCAACTCTGAATGTCTATGTTTAGGTTTACTATTAATTAATTTATAGATTTATTTTGAGATTAACATATTTCCATGTACATATTATATTATATTTAAGTTACTTATAATATCACACATGTCTTTATTTATTTATTTTTTATAAATTTTATAGCGCTTATATTAATATTTGTATTTGCTAATATTTAACACTCCGGATGGAGTAGTTTGTCAACAAATAAGCAAATAAATGTTATTCTTTTACCCTTAAATGTTTTATCTTACATCCACGTAAAGAGATCCTAACATAAATAAAAAAAAACAAAAAAAAAACAATTGAGGACCGACAATTGATATGGATGTTTGACAGCACTGTAAATAACCAGATAAAATCTGAGGCATTGTTTTCAGCGCCGGCTGTTGCTACTTTCGAGCGCAGCGCTTTTGTTCCAATTAGAAAAACTTCAGGACGAAGTTCGACCGAGGAGTTTAGGGCAAACATAATTCGATAAGAAGCAGCAGCTTCTGGAAAGCGAATGTCTCCAAAATCTAATCGAGGACCAGAGAGGCCGTCAGCGTTACTGACCCTTGGAGACGGGATTCATTTAGGTTCACTTTCCATTAAGCAGCTACGTGTAATTACGTAATGAATTACAGCTGTTGTTCGGTTTCTTTTCCAACAAACAGCAGACAGTGAAAAACATTCCCGGTGATATAAGTGGTAACGATCGGCTACGAATGCAAACAGAGCGGACAAACACATTGTGGAGACGGCAAAGAACTGGGTTAGAGGAGCCTTACAGCTAGAATATTGAGTAGGAAAAAACAACAACAACAACAACTAAGAAATATGTGAGAGGAACTCAAACTAATTAATTACACTATATGGACAAAGGTTGATTTTAAAGGAAGACAACAAATGCATGGCTTTCTAAACCGTCTCGAAAATAAACACACAACATAAGCAGGCGTGTAAATATGGACAGATGAACAGACTGGGACGGACAGCCAATCAACAGACGCACAGAAGCGAGCGCTTCCAAATGAACAGCAGGTAGAAGGAAGAAGTAGTACCTGTCACGGTTTCAGCAGCTCCTGTGTTGTTGCAGCGCAGGCGAGGATGAGAGGAAAAGGGAGAGAGAGAGAAAAAGAAAGGTTGTAAGCAGACAGCCTGCAAGCAAAGAGCCATATTTAATTCTTTTTTTTTTTTTTTTCATAATTGCAGAAAAAGCATGTTAAAATCGATGAAAATTCAAGTCCTGTTATTGTGCAATTTTTCACCAATTAGGAAACACACAAAAAGAGTTCAGAGCGAGCCGTAGACCGTGTTTGATCTCAATATAATGAGCCACTTTCCCCGCTTTCTTACAGAAATATAAACACAATGAACCTAAGGACTGATTTTTTCTTTTTTGTTGTTGTTTTTTACTTCTTTCACCCTGCCTCCACTCGTGTCCCTGATTGAGATTCCCAGCCACCCTTACTGTGGAGCAGCCACAGCCTGTAGACTCTCCCCTGGGGACCCGGCAGCGTATCCTGGAGAGAAGGGCACCCATTCGGAACGGTGCCCACCCAAACTGGCATCTCGCAGGGCATGGAAGACTGCCGTGTTCCCGAGTCCCTGCAGCATAGCTCAGGGCTCTGCACCCTCGGGAGCAGCTCCATCATTCATCGCCTGCCATTCATGAAGAGCCCCCCCTCCCCTGCAAACCACCCACGCACGTCCAAATTCTTATATTTCACACACGGTGCTTTATTGCATTGACACTTCAACACGAGATGTTAGCGGTTCTTCACTTAAGACTGTGAGCAATGGGAAGCCGAGCTTAATGCGCGGTAGTATGTTGAAGCGGCTGCTCGTCTCACTTGTCACTGCAGGTATAATAAGGGTGTAAGGTATGACACGTGTCCTTGTTATGTCCTTTTGTGGGTTTTTTCGGTGTGTCAACAAAGTCCCTCTGGACTGAGGAAACTGACAAATCCCACACAATGGAAAAGAAATTCAAAACATCGCCCCTGTGTCTGCTGAAATACTTCAGCGGATGAAGTATTGCCTTTCGTCAAGGTTTAAGTTTGGGTAAAAACTTTACTCCTATTACGTGACACAATGCAGTGCAAAAGTATTCGTAGCCCTTGTTTCTTTGTGTATTAAAAAAACCTTAAAAACCTCAAATGTCCATGTATTTTATTATAATTCCACCTGGTGTAATTTAAAGTAGAGCCAAACAGGACACATGGTTTTCAACATTTCACAGATGAAATACTGAGAAGTGCTGAAAGTTTGCATCCAAGTGCCTTGAGTTGAATCCTTTTGCTGCAATTACAGATATGCCTTTTGGGGAATGTCTAAGTTAGCTTTGCCTTTGCAAATGTAGCTCAAACTCAGTAACATATGATCAAAAGTTTACGTGAATTTATTTTTAACAGTTGGATTTAGGTCTAGTCATTTTCACAATCTAAAGCATGCTGATCAAAAGCGTTCCATCGTAGCTTTGGCGTGTACGTCGACGGTCCGTCTCCTGCTTGTAGGGAAACTTGAACCATAGAACCTTCTTCCACACTGACGTATACCCAACATGTCATGTGAGAAACTTTAAATAGGACTTCTAATGACTTTGCTTTTGACATGAAGGTTATATTTATGGTCTGCATGACTAATAGTTGTATTGTCCAAAGTGGTTCTTCCACCTGATGGTAGTAGTGGATTTCTTTCACTGTTACCATGGGTAGGTGGACGACTTTGTAAATGACAAATGGTGCTGGTCTGTACGTGTATACCACTTAATGTAGTCAAGAGGACCGCTTTACACCACACTGTCATTCACACATACATTCACACACTGATGGTGGTAAGATACAGGAGACAGGAGGACGC
The DNA here is from genome assembly GCA_903066815.1 of Brachyrhaphis roseni. Lineage (NCBI taxonomy): Eukaryota > Metazoa > Chordata > Actinopteri > Cyprinodontiformes > Poeciliidae > Brachyrhaphis > Brachyrhaphis roseni. The sequence continues at coordinate 28,052 of CAEFZY010055403.1, read as the reverse complement.
CACTGGACCCTCTAACCAACACTACATGTCTTGGTAGGTATGCAGTTGTTCCATATGCTCAATTCATGGATACTCCGAGTTGTTTAAAGCTTTGAATGTTGTTTAAACAAAACTTGCTTTTGGGGTGCTGTGGTGGCGCAGGGGTTAAGCACAGCCGTTCGACGCGGCTGTCGCGGGTTCGATTCCCAGCCTGGTGGCCTTTGTCACATGTCTTCCCCCTTCTTTCATTACCCACTTTCCTGTCAATTCACTATCAAATGGAGGCCACAAGAGCCAAAAAAACACACTTGCTTTTAACTTTCCCACAACTGTATCTGTGACCTGTCTGCGTTGGTCTTATTTGGTCTCTGTCAAACACCTTCACTGAAGCGTAGCATTGATACTGATATTTGCTTAAACACAAATAGACCATTGGTGTAATAGATTTCACTGAAATCTATTTAGAGAAATCAGTTTGAAGTCTGTGAACAGATAGGAACTAAAGATTTTTATTTGTGAACAAAAGTTCACACCTAGCAATCCTTTTCCTTCGTCTTCACACTTTTCTGCACTACCTTGTGCTGATCTATCACATTAAATCATTGGGGTTTGCGGTTAAAGCATTGTAACTCACCATAATGAGGCCTATGGGTGATCTAGGAAAAAGACACAGAGTGGTTGACAGTCCAACCCGAGTCTGTCCCAGTCTCACCAGGCCTCAGGACAGCCCATAATGAGGCTTTTGAGCCGCTTTAATTGCCAGGTAATTATAATGTTGTAGCAACATTATGTAAATGACTCATTATCATCTTGTACGTGTAGTCTCTCTGCCCTCTTTTTATGTTACCCTGTCAGAAGTGTAACCCAGAAAAATTTATCACCCAGATACTGGGACACCTCATTGTTTAATCTTGTCAACAGAGACCTATGTCTAAATACAGGAGCTTGAGATGGAGTGGGGGACACCATCTCTAACCCCTCGGTATGATCCACTTCCTGCCAGTGGCCTCTGAAGGGGGCTATTAATAGCGCTGGTAATGGTCGCGGTCGTGTTGGCCGCCTTCCCCCTTCGCTCCTCTGTACCTGCAGCGCATTAGGTAGACGTTATGAGGTGCCAGCTCGCCTGTGATTAGATGTCATGGCTGTCGCTCTGCTTAGCCAATACTGATAGACAGATTTCCAGAGGAATGCGTGTGTGACGGCATTCGAGCGAGCGAGCGAGCCCGCTGCACCAATCCGTCAATCACGCCGGATGAAAGCAGGCGCGGCCAGCCCTCCTCCAAATGACGACCGTCCTTGTCTCCTCACCTCTTCTCCCTTCTATCCAAACGTCGCGCCGGTGCTCATCATCAGCCCCGCTCTGCACAATGAGCTAGCGGCGGCGGCAAAGCAGCACTCCAACAGCAGTTGTGTCGCATTTACCTGCTGGAGCCTGGCTCATTGCGGGCGTTTTGAAAAGGCCGGATTCTTGGCATTTGAGTGCCTCCGTTAAACCTGTAGCCATGCCAATGGATCCATAACAATGTGCAGTATTTTTGAGCTGCTGAGGCATGCTAAGATCTCAGGAGAGGAGATGTCGGTGGGGTACGAGTGGCACATTGCCTCTCTCTTTCTTTCTCTGTCTCTCTCTTTCTCTCTCCCTTCATGACTGCTGCTCAGCAAAAGCAGTGGGGTAACACTAATGAGGCAACATTTCTTCACAGTGCTGGAGTGATGCCTTTGAATTAAAGTTCCCTCTTTCAGGTAAAACATTCCCTCGCTTATTTATGCTCATGAACTGCAGCGTGTTGCATGTCATCCTGGTGTGCGATTGCGCTGCACAAGAGGACGGATGTTGGATTGCTGGAGCTCTGTGTTGCTTCCCCTGTTGAGAACACCCACATCGGTTACCTTCAAAACTGTGTTTGCGCACGTGGTTGGAGGAACGCAGTCTTGCTGCGGGTATCCCACTGTGTTTTCATTTAATTAGACGGGATCAGAGGTGGGCTTTAAACTTTTTTTTTTTCCCTCTTCAATCAGATCGAGACGTGAGCTCCCGCGGTGTGGACCTAATAAACACGGGCGACTTCAGAGGTCAGCTTGGTTTCACAAAGGAAACTGATCAAACCATAGCAGAACTCCCCCCCGCCCCCCCAAAAAAAAAGAAGAAGAAGAAGGAAAATAGTTTTCATCACTTCAAGTAACTCCTTTTCGGTGCTAATCACTTTGAAGTTTACATTACAATTTACACTTTCTTTTAAAATTTACAGTGCAAACACCCCTCCCTTGAACACGTCTATTAGAAGCAGCAAGAAGTAGAAGTCTTTGTGTTTGGACTAGCCCTTAACAAAAATGAATAAAATGATACTAAAATAATATCTCGGGTAATTAGGAGTAAAAATCAGGCATTTAGTAGACCAAAGCTTTAACAAGGATAAACATATCTCTCTGTAAAAACAAAAAAAGAGTGTTTGTCTTAACTCGGCCATTTGAAACAACACTGAATAAAAATCTCTTCATGCTGATTTTGCTTTGATTGTAAAGATCAGATGAGCTCTCTCTAGGTGAGCTCTGAATGAATTACATCAGGTGACTTCAAAACACAATTAACTTAACTTTACATGAGCAACTTATTAATTCTGCACTTTTAAACACTTTAAAAACTAAACATTTTCTTCAAACTAAAGCCTACTGCTACATTCATTCAAGATGTTTGACGTTAAGTAAAAAATTCAACCAAACCCCTCTTAAACTATTTTACGACCAGGTTGAAAAAAAAACATTACCCTCAAAAAACTATAAATTTCATTTATGCAAAGAGTGATCCTTGGAGCCGTGATCACAAGGGGGGGGAAAATGCTACTGCTTATGTACTTTAAGGAAAGGTACAACTCAACAGTATGAACAAATATGTGAAATTAAATTCTTTAAAAAGAAAGAACTGGCAAGACAGTGTAGGAGTTTTAATAAAGCAGGCAAAAAAAAAAACAAATTTCAAAAATTTGTTTTTATTTTTGAAATAATATTAATTTCCGTCATAAGGGACTTAACCTAGTCTCAGAGAAAAAATATCAGTAAATACAACTTTAGACGAATAAAAACCGATGACAAATTAAACCATGCCATTTTTTCTTTCCAAGAGAAGAAGAGGGGGAATACCGAGGGATTTATTTTTACTGCTTCCCTTAAGAATTAAGAAAAAGCGGCCAAGTCCAGCTAATCAAATCCACTTGATTAACTGAGCATCACCTCTGTAAAAACAGGAGCTCTTGTAATTTCCTGGCCTGAAGCTTTAAAGTGTGTGTGTGGGGTGTGTGGGGGGGTGGGTGTGTGTGTGTGTGTCTTTGCCCCAACGCTACAAAGGAAGAACATCAGGAACCATCTTTAAAAAGAAGTTGTTGCTGTCAGTCATTCTGGAGATGGTGAAAAATTGAGTTTGAAATATCCACCATATGTACATCATTAACTTAGGCAGTTCTTTCTCTTTAGTCCATCTACATGTGCTTCTCGCTGCTTTTATTGATCAAAGCATGACCTCACAGGAAAAATGAAAAACAAGCCATCCTAACATCTGAAGCGCATGCAGCGAAGATAATTTATCCTCTGCACAACTCTCTTTAAGTCCTTATCAGTGTTATTCAGAGTTAATCATAAATATTGTGCCTCCAGGAAGATTTAGCAAAGCTTCGTATGTACATGTTTTGGCAGAATTACATACCGTGACGGCATACGCAGCATATGTTTGCCTTCTCGACTCTTGAGTGGGTGCTAGCTTCCTGAACTTAAGTCTTTTCAGTCTGGCTTTTTGCTGATTTACGTCTGCTCTGATTCATTTTGTAAACCATAGAGTGTTCTTATTCGCAAGCAATCAAATCAGATTTGTTTAGATGTCATGAAGTTTTCAGAATGATCAGGCGTGTCAATGATTTGGACATCAATACAGGCAGATGCACACAAGCAAGAGTTTTTCTGCAAGTGTCTGTAGACTATTTCTTTTTGCATAATTTCAAAAACATTTACTCTTCATGGTATCATACTAGGACACTAACACAACAAGTTTTCATCCTTTCTGTCATATAAAAAGAAGAATTCTACCAATGTGCTCTGTACAATAGACACTATAGGGTATTTTAGTCATTCTGAGACCTTTAAAGCTTTATTGGTAATCGCCAAACAAAAGATAAATGTAGAGTTCCTGGCTTTTAAGTGGAGCTCAGAGTGAGGTCACATGCAAAGCACCCAGCGGCCTCTATGCCAAAGATTGAACGATGACTTGGTCAACAGCTACAACACGACTTTGTAAAAGTTAAAGCAAATATTTTGAAACGTGAGGAACCGTATAACACGGTTCCACCTGGAGGTGGAAGTGAAGCATCTGATCTTACCAGCCACTGTAAATCTGAAGACTGTTAAGCTAGCAGCATTGGCTTAATACCTAGAAAGTCTGATTCATTCAGGGAGGCGTTCACAGTTCAGTATTTGCAGATTAAGGTATCTATTTATTTTAAATTATTTGTAAAAATCAGCCTAATAATAAATTTTTCCATAGAGCACATCCAAAATATTGCCAAGATGCAATGCTTTTTGACATGCTACTGACTGGAGTTTCCAAAGTGGAAAAGTGGACAGTCTAGAAGCACTATCCATTTTTCTTGGCATTGATCACCTGAACTCACAAGAACGGAGTTGTGAAAGTTATGAAGTTATGGACTTGGATGTTCAATTCCGCAGTAGTGCCAGAATGGTTTCCACTTTGTATATTATTTCATATAGCTGGTGTTAGATTTGATAAAATAGGGAGGTATATGTAATTTTTGGACAAGGCCTCAAAAGTATTCATAAATTGTGGTCCATGAATATTTGTTTAAATATACAAGCCCCTTATTGTTGCTGAGTATAAAACTACTTTCTCAAACAGCGGCAATAATTCACTGTCCTCTCCAATGGCATCCACAGCCACCAGAGTTAGATCCAATAAAACCGTAGAACAACATTGGGATGCCAATGTGTATTGTAAGCCTGGCGGGCCACCAGGCTTTACTTGCCACCCCACCAGGCTAAGTGTTGTTTGTTTATTTTACCCACCAGTAACAGTGACAGTAAAGACAGACTAAGCGAGGTTTACAGTTGGCGCAAAGACGGCAGACCACCTTGGCGCCCTGACCACAGAGCCTCGCAGGTGTTATGGGGGAAACCCTGGGGTGTGATGTACTGGAATATTCACTTTGTGGGTGTGCAGCCCACAAATCTTTGGGAAATTTATTACACATTTCCTAGTGTTTTTGGTAAATATGGAACAAAAACACAAAGGGATATTCCCAACATTATCCTGAATGGCACTTTTGAAGGAAGAAGGGGTGAAACCCATTACCACAAAAAATATACCTAAGAATGTTAATCGTGGTTCTATTCTCTTATCTGCCTTTGCGGTACCTATTGCAGATAAGACAATAACCAATTACAATCTTTTTAACTGAGGTTCCCGCTTTACAGTACAAGAAGTTAAGAAGGTTCAATAAACTATTGCTATCAGCGCACGTGCCACTAAATCCAGGCTAAACAGGCAACAAGAGATCCAAACACACGCTCACCTGCGAACACAAGTGGGAATACTCAGATTAACTCTCCCCAGAGTCAATCAGGACATAATAATCAGGTAGGCTTACAGGAGGCGCAAAGCATGTTTCTGCTCGATAAACTGGAACAAAAAGGAGATTTTACATACATCCCCTCAGAGGTGGGTAATTGCTTTCTGTTAATGTGATGCGCTTTGTCCGATGTCTGGCTTGAATGAGTGTGAAAGCCAGAGGGACATGTGCAGCTGACGAGAGCCTTCATGTTCGGAGATTAAGGGGAAATCCTTGAAAAATGTCAGGAGTTAAAAAAAAGAAAGAAAGAAAAAAGGTGGATATATTGAAATTGTTTTGGTATCCAGGTTCCTTTTAGTTGAGCGCTACAGGCTTTTGCTGTTCAAAAAAAAAAAAAAAAAAACCCAGATCAGTTTCAAGATTGACTTTGAAAACAATAGAGAGGTGGGATCATAAGTGTGTCATTTGCTGTCTACAGTTGATAAAAAAAAAAAACAAACAAAAAAACCACAGAGTTATTAACAACCTTTAGTGACATCAGTGCCACTGCTTAGGTTGCATTCATCTCTTCCGGTTGTGTGGAGGCAAAAGGGAAACGCTCTAGCACATTTCCGACAACTCACAATGCCAAGCTGCTGCTTTGCACGCTCTCACATGATAGGTGCCAAGCTCCACCTGACACTCAAAGTAAAAATCAAAAATAAATTTTATTTAAAAAAAAAAAAAGCTGTCAGTGCTTGGGATTCGGCTTGGCACATTTATCACAAGGTAACGTGATGAAACAACACGCCTCTCCAACAGGCAAAACGTCTCAATTCAACGTAAAATGAGGCGGGAAGAAAGTTAAAGTGACATGCAATTAAGTGGCGCTGATTGTGATGAATGTAGCGAGTTTAAAGGTCCATAAATCAGCAAACAGCTGTTTTTTTTTCCTGTTTCTTTCTTTTTTTGATGGGAGGTAAACAGAGTTCCCTTTTCTTCGTCGCAGGCTCAATAATCCACTCTGTTATGTTAACAAGACAGGCTGAGTGAGCGCGAACTAAAGTGCAGCAGCAGCAGCAGCAGTGGAGAGATTCCCGCTTAAAGCCGAGGCGAAGCTTAACCTCTGGCGAAGTGACACATCTCGCCTCATTCAGACGATCTATTTCAGGTGACGCTGCAACTTTTTCATGTCTCTCCCCCTCAGAAGCAGAAGCCGACGTGAAATCCCCACAAAATACTCTTTTTTTCTTCTTTATTTATTTGTTGCGTTTTTTTGTTTTTTTTTCCCACTCGGCCTCAGTTGTTGAAAGAAAGTTTAGGAGGGAGAGCCGCGTTCCCTACCGCAGGAGAGAAACCGATGCTGCGATTCAAGCGGGATCAAAACGATCACACGGTGTTTCGCATCAAAGACCCGCGATGAATTCTTGAGGGGAAGAATCTCTGCTATTCTGGTGAAAAACACTGCGATGCCTCGGCTATGGTGTGGGTCTCCTGCTTGGGGATTTCACAATACTCTGGAGGGGTTCCTGTGCGACTTTTTTTTTATTTTCACAGCAGCTCCCCGTGCAAAAAGTATTCATACGCTTTAAACTTTCTATATTTGTCACATTATGACCAGGAAAGTTAATACTTTTGGAAGGGGGTATTGTGAGGGGGACAAACACCCAAGTACCGAATAATTCTGAAGTGGAAGGGGGAAAAAAATGGACGGTTTTCTTTTTACAGGACAAATGAATAATTTAAGTGTCTGGCATGCATTTGTACCTTGCTGTGATACCCCTAAAGAAAAATCTAATGCATCCAGTTGCATTTAGAAGTCTCTTCAAATGGGGAGGATACAGATGATGTGTGAGTAAATGTCAGTATGTATACAACAGTTCTGCGTGGCTGGAGCTTTGTAAAAAGAAATAAAATCAAATAAAACAGCATTATGAAGACAAAAGAACATGTGGAGAAGATGAGAAGTTTGAACAAGAGTTAGGTTGTAAAACAGCACATGTTCATGTCAACAACAGAAGAAAACCTGTTGGGGATTGCAAAGGATTTTAGACTGGGACACAATGAAATGATTTACATTAAAAGATATGCATTGTTTGAATGGAGTAGTCAATAGCTTAGCAAGCAAACATCCCCTTGTTCTACGTTCTCTGTCATGCACAGCGTCTGGACCTTCAGATGGAGGCGTTCACTCTGATGAAGTTTTAAATTTTACCCACTTGCTAACGTCTGGCCATGATTTATGTAGCGTCCCTGCTAGATGCTGTGAAGCTTGCAGGAAATTGCCTGCACTGTAAACAACCGTCCTCCGTTGCGAACAGAGAGATCCCAAGCCAAATGAGATGGACGTTAATATTTGGACTGGACGCCTTTGTTCACTTCCTCTGCTGCCATTACCAAACTACAACCATGGCAGACTAAAATTCAAAAAAATAAAATTCAAAGTTTGAAAATCCAGCTCAATGGGAGAAATCCCAGATGGAACAGTAAAGGGAGATGAGAACTGAGCAGAATGATATCTAAAAATAAGCTCTAGTGGGTGTGGATTATATGCTTCTGAAAAGATTCTGCAGTTTTTGTCTCTGTCTTGATGAACTTTTGTTTATTGCCTTCATTATCTTTGTTAAGATAATCAAGGGCCACAACTGAGCAGAATTGGAAGGCAATAGCCAGGCTATTGCCTTCTCTATTAGTCAAAGTCTAATAAATAATCTGTGGCCACAGCTTGAATTTTATATCCATAGATGCTTTTCATCTGTTCTGACTAACATTAACCTTTGGTGTAAAGAAGGAAGCGTAAACATTTCAGTCTCTAGACATGCAAAGCTGGAAGAGACAGAAAACAAAACAAAAACAAATGGCTTTGTACCAGTAATCGTAACAAAATTTGGTTCTACAAAATATCGACTCAGTGGGGCTGAATACAAAGGGTGTGATTACGAGCGGCTTTGTGTTGGTCAATCACATAAAATCCCAATAAAACGCTTTGAAGTATTGCGGTTGTGACGCTACAAAATGTGAAAGCGTCCATTTGGCTCAATATCTGCTCCGTCACTGGGTGCAGAAATGCATGAGCATCCCTTTCACTGAGAGTTTGTGTGTGTGTGTGGTTGTGTGGGGGTAATTAGGACATTAGAAGAACCCTTTGACAGACTTGTCATCTCTGCAGCCTCCCCCAGTAGAGAGTAGGTGGTCAGGGTGGGGGGAGGAGGGTAAGTGGGGGTCCGGCAGGGTCAAGAGACAGCTGCTGCACCGCCGCTCACTGTCTGGAAGCTCTCAGAGAATATTAAACCGCAGCAGCGTCGGCCAACTTCCTCTCTCTCTCTCTCTCTCCTTCTCTCCCTCCATGGTTTATGGAACACACAAAGCCTTTCCGCGGAGAGGTGGCGGCTAATTTATGCCGGTGTTATAAAAGTGCTATTGTTTTGTGTGTGTGTGTTTTTTCCCTAACCTGAAACACGAGAACATAAACAGACTGCAAAGCGAATGCCGAAATAAAAGCTGATGGCAATGAGGTAATTGAGGTTATTTTGTAATTCGGTGGATTTGCAGCTTAATGACTGTTGTTCTCATTTTACATGTTTTTTTTTATTCTTCTTCTTCTTCTTCATGATGATGATGATAAATCTGTGTGATCATACACCTCCTGCGTGTTTGTCTCCAACGGAGAGAAGCTCTATTATCACAATATGAGACGTATTAAGTGCATCCCCCAAGGCTGATGACCTTGGTAATGACATGCCATTAATTGTGCGGATGGATTATTATCTTCGGCAACAACAACACGGCTTCCTTCCAGACCCGACTCTCCCCAAAAACACCTGGGCCCGCTCTTCCGGGCCGCCTCCACTCATACGTCCATAATCACCTCTATCAGCCCAAAAACGTTAACTGCATCCTGGGACGCTAAGCACATCTATTTGTTTGCAGTTGTAATGTCTTCTCGCGTGCCTCAATCAGGCACCTGTCAGACACACACCTGCTACCTCCGACGCCGAGAGAGGAGGCAGAGGGAGGAAAGAAGGGGGCCTTTTGTTTCTCGCGCAGAGTTTATAATCAGCAGCGTTGTTTCCAATCTTCCTCCGCCATTTTTCAATTTCCCATTTCCCTTTTCTCAGTCAAATCACTGCTATCAATCAGGTGCATGTTTGAGAGAGAGAGAGAGACAGAGAGAGAGAGGAGGAAGGGGTAGGGGGGTATTTCCTTGATGGAACCATCTCCAGCCCCAGGCCTCATTAGTCAGACTGCAGGAGGAAATCTGAGTGTGTGTGTGGAAGTGAGTGTGTGTGATAAAAATGAATTCTGGAAGAGTGCTTCTGTCAATATGAGGCCATTTAGCATTTCCTATTCCATCCAAATGATGCACGGCGGACATTATGCTCTCTATTTGAGTTCTTCTAAATGGACACTCAGAGGCGAGTAAGTTCTATTATATATTTTGCTCTTTTTTCCCCCCCCTTTCTCTTTCTCCCTCCTCTCCGCTCACCGATGTCTCCAAAATTTTCCACCAAAACAATTTCTGAGCAGCCATGCCGACTTCTCCTCTGTTGCTGGCGGCAGTGGGATCGTCTCTACGTAGAAAAAAAAAAAAAAAGGGAAGCGACGTGGGGGGTCGAGGGGGAACTGACGTGGAAGTCGATACAAATCAAACCCCAACAGCTGCATAGGCACAAGCTCTATTGATTATGCTGACAAGGGGGAGCTCCGAGTGCATCGACATCCTTGGAGAGAGTCAACCGAGTCGCTTTGATGGCGCCGAACACATCATCAAAGGAGATGTGGCCCGAAATCCTGTTGCTGCCACCAATAAAGAACAGCTGGTAAAGTCAACTTCAGTGGCAACTTGGAATGCTTTTAATGCCAACAATTTATAGACAACTTGATGCGAAAGCTTTAAGTCGACAACGTAATAAGTTAACAGATAACGGACAAAGTTATTTGCAGAGAATTAAAATTGTAAAAAAAAAAGCTGCAGCCACTTAGGTAATAACACCGAAAGGTATGCGTTTCTTAAAATACAACTTGTCTTTGCTAAGTTATAGGTTTTGTGGAACCGTTTGTAAATAATAAAAAAGCGGTAGGACAAAAACTAAACTGCTAGCATAGCAAGATGTTAGCGAAAAGCTGTTTTTTTCAAATCAAACCACAGCCAAAAGCTGTGCTTCATACAGAAATGATAAAATGTTCACTCTTGTTAGATTGATATAGTCCAGGACTTAGTTTGTGAGTTTTCTGTGTACGCCTCTAGTGCTATGGGTGAGGTAACACTACTGTATGTTTATATTAGCGTATGTAAGTTATCAACTAAAATAATAATGTCTTCAAAGGCTTAGTATTATGTATTTTCCAGGCACATAGTGCCATTTTATTGCACAATCAAGAATCTATGTTAACTTCAGTTGTTACGTAATTGCTGTACGTATCAAGCATAACTTTAAAAAGAAATTGGACTTTCATTTTCCTACATGAAATTGGGTCTCTGTCTCTTTAAGAAGCTCCTGCTCTTTCTGAAAATCAGAAGTCATGACAACATGGCTCCTCTAATAACCCTTTTGTCAATCAAAGCCAGCTTTACAGACAATGCTCCTCATTACGCCATTTATGCCGTTAGGAGCGTTGGGTTAAGAAGTAGCTCATTTCATGAGCTCAGCAGATGTGCAGTTCCATCAGGCGTTTGCTAATGGAGAATGAGGAGGAGCTTTGTAAAAATGGGCGGAGCTTTGTGGGAGCGAGTGCTAGGAATCTTCAATGGTTGCCGTAGGAGGTCCAAGGATCCCTCAAACATGCATGAAAATATATCAAAGCAACACTTTAACATTGTAACATGATACAAAGCTAAAAAAAAGAGTCAATTTTACATGATACCTCTGAGGAAATAATGTCCCTGTTTAACAACTGCTAAAGGCTCATTTCAGACCATATACTGACCAAAATTACTACAAGCAACACAATATACTAATCTGAATCAACATGCTCAATTCTTCCCCGTTTTGTGGCTAATACAAACATGAGAACAGCATTAACAGCTTCCTAATTGCTCCTGGTCCGTCTCCAGAAATAATCCAGTATCCTGGCTTCAGTTCTCATAGCTTTCTAGCTGGACCATATTCAACCTCCAATTGACAACCTAAGAGAAGTGTTTGGCTACTTCTGCTTCCCTTGCACTGGTAATTTTCTGTTTAGCTAGATGTCAATATTTTATCCTCTCTACAATTGATAGAGGAATTTAAGACTCTTGATGCAAAGACTGGGAAACAAACCCAAACGAACTATCATGAGAAGTCCAGATTTTCGCCAACTTGGCAATATGTTCAACGTTTGTTTCTGAGCGTATTGATTGGGGGGAGGGGAGGGATTTGTTTGAAGTGGCCAGACAAAATGGCAACTATAGTAAATTCACAATGGCAGGGTAATATACGGCTTCACCGCTTTCATTTATTCACAGTTTGACATTTCCTTCCTTCCACAGAGTGTGCTCTAACCGTGTGCCAATGGCCACATCAGTTAGACCGGGCCTCGCATGAATATTTAACATTAGAGCCCCGACTCGTCGCTCACAGAAAATGAATTATTTTTAGTGGGCTTTGCGGAGGCACCGTGAAAAACTCTCACTCCGGTGATGAATTGCCGGAGAGTTTATGTTGTATTAAGCAGGCAAAACAAATGGCTATCAATCATTTGAAGCCTTCCTCCGTGGACGCCAGCCCCGCATCTCCGCATTTTAAAAAAAAATTTTCCCAGAGATTCGGTTGCTGTTCAAGCTGCCGGCCTTGGGAGTGTAAAATAAAAGGGTCAGCCTGGAGTTCACTGTTTTCGTTGTGTCTCTGGAGGAGCGAGGTTGCATGAGTCTCGTCGTCACTTTCGGTAAATAAAAGCGCTCGAGTAGTTAGAGAAGAGGCAAAGTCAAAACGAATACAAAGTTATTTGCTACTTTGTGTCGCCTTTACCCGCGCATTTCTGTTTCCTGGTGCCTGTTGTACTGGAGCGCTTGCAGCTCTTGTATGCATCGATTGCTTTGTGGAGGCAGCACACCAAGCTGATCATTCAGTCTGGCACATATTGTGAACAAGGATGCATTTCACTGGCCGTCCTTGTCTGCAGAAGGCATTAGCAGTATCAGCTGTGATAATAAACCATTTTGAGGCAACGCAGGAGCGTTGGGGTCAAACATAAAACTAGGAGCAATTAATCTTGCCCAGACTCGCGTGCATCTTGAGAGATTGGTTTTATTCACAGGACTTCCCAACCTGGAAAGCGTGGATCTGAGATCAAGTATGTAAAATTCACATCTGGCCCCTTTAACTTTTGCACGTTTCGTCACATCACAACGTCAATTATATTGTACTTTCTGCACTGTGCGAGTGTTGAACCTCGGCGTAATTGGTTAGAGAAGAGGAAGAGGGAGCCTGGTTTTCACTAATTTCTCTACTGTAAACTTGAAAATTGCGAATGTGTTTAAACCCCTTAAAATTACCAAAATAAAATGCCAAGCAACTAATTGCCGTCACCTAACTGGTAAACAGAGTTAACCTGTGTGTAATTTATGCTCAATGTGGAAACTACTGTCCTGTGAAACCATCAACCTCTGTAAGAGAAAACACTAGTTAACAAACTGCCTCATTAAGACCAAGGAACATATGTATGTATCCTTTCTGTAGACTTTTCCCTCTGGCGGAAGCCATCTTGCTTCCAGCCCAAGGTTAGCTTTTCTTTGTGGCTGCAGATGGCAACATTTACTCACTGGTTGAACATTTAGAGCATCGGTCAAAAAAAGTGTCACGTGGAGGAAAAATAAAACATATACAAGTCACACCTGACTAGCCAAACTGTGAATAAAATGCCAGAAAATATGTTGGTTAAACCCATAAGAGGTATATTTTAAAAGCGCTGTACTTGGATCAGACTAAAATAGCCTCCATGGATTGGAAGTGAGTCCACAAAAAACTGAAGACGATCAAATCGAGTTATTAAGATCATTGATTTTTATAAACAGCTTTAAACACAGTCTACCACTAAATCTCTCACCATCTACCTAAAAATAACAGTTTCTGTCACCAGCAGCTAAAGGTAGCAGGTCATGTTGATCTGCTGTTGACATATCTCTTTCCACCTCGCCGAGGATTGGTTGGAGGTCTCTCTCATTTTACTACAACGCCAAGATAGTGACTATCTAAGATAAACCTGCATTTCTCTCTCTCTCCATTTTTTTGGGGAGGGTTTATCTGCACCGTCAACTGCACACTCTTGTCAGAATGTGAAGTTTAATTACACAAGTGCCTGATTAAATGTTTAATCAGAATCAAGTCAAGTATGATTCAGCGATTGTGTGACCTATTTTTAACCTCGACGCTGTGGAAAAACTCTGTTTTCCACAGCGGCTGCAGTCCCCCTCTTCCAAGATAACACACACACACACGCACAAAGAAAACCTGCATTTTTGTTGTCGTTTCCACGGTAAAACTTTCAGTGAAGGTTTCAGGCAAATGTTTTGAGTGAACCATCAATTGGAATATCTGATCTAAAATTATGCCAGCATCAAGAAAGGTCTTAATGAATCCTGGCACACCGCTGCCAAGACTGCAGGGGGAAGAAGACGCGAATACTTCAAATAAAAATGGAAGAAAACGGGCAAAATTAAGAGCACTAAGATCCAACCTTCAGAGTGCCGTAAGGAGCAGTTCTTATAGGTGATTAAATCAGTTCTTCATGCTTGCCTTACCTGCTCTGAGTTGTATTTGATTGGATAAGCAATTATCCTTACATTGGTTAAATGCTGGTTAATTTAGCTCGCATAGCAATCACACAACCCTCTACCCTGCCAATCAAAGGCTAGAAAAAAAAAATACATGTCTAGAATCATGGAATAACTCAAATAGAGAGGCGTGTCTCAATGGATTGGAATAATAGCAAAAGATCATTTCAGTAATTTAAAAAAGTGAAGATCACGTATCGAGTCGTTGCACATAAAGGGATGTATTTCAAGGGTTTCTTTCTGTTGATTTGATGATTACGGCTTACAGGTAATGAAAAAGCAAAATGAAGTTTCGTCAAACATCTTAATATGACGTTAAACTAAAGAGGAAAATAATTTAAACCTAGAAATGTTTTTCACGGCTACATCATGCTGTGGCTTTACAGCCAGACAATCGTTAACTCCCTCAACCACGACGACAAAAAAATAAAAGCTAATTGCTGATGAAGCCAGTTGTGCACTTTGTGCTGTGGCTTTGCAGACAAATAGAAATTTTAGACGAAGGAAAAAGTGTTACAGCGTTCCACACCTTCCAATTTTCGCCCAACTTTTTGTTTGTTTATCTGGATTAAACTTTTTCCAAAATATTTTACATTTATACTTATGTCTCTATGCTGTGAGTGCTTGAAATACAAGGTCAAATTGCTCATTTGTGCGCATAATACTGGCAAATAACGTTACTCTGATTCGGATCCTTCGTCCTCTCACCCAATTTTCTGTCGCTAAATTTTAAATACAGCCGTTCGTGAACAACCAGCTTACCACTTGCCTGTTGTGGCTCAACTTTGGTATATAGCCAATGACTATCTGGTGAAGAACTGTCAAGTCTGCAGTCTTCTAAATGATTGTGCAAGGCCATAGCATGCACGTAGCATACAAATTAATGATCTAAAAGTCCCTATTTGTTGGTGTTAAGAAACTTTATGATTATTTGAGAAGCTGAATTTTGAGTTTTTGTTACGTTCAGCCTAATATCTACATACCTGTCTTAAAAAAAACAAAATAATCTATTTCATATAGATATTATAACTACTGCAAACAGTAGTCTTGCAGTTTGTCCTGCTTTTGGTATAACAAGGATTGTAAATTTCTGGTATTTAAACAAACAAAAAAAAAGTTTATTAATATTAAAATTTAGCAAATGGAAATTATTTTGGCCACTCAAAACTGGCTTGAAATAGAAATCACTGTCACAATAAAAAAATAAAGAAGATTACCTGTATATTTTATTCAGTGTACAGATATCTGGTTTAAACTCTATAACTGTTTTTAATGAATCAGTTAGCTATAGGTGTATGTTTTTTTTGGACTAAATTATGTAAATAAATATGATCATATTCAAATTTTTTTCCACATATACCACAGGCGCAAGGTATATGCACAACCTTGCGCCTGAGATGGTGACACTCTCAGATTACATGACAGTTTCATTAAAGCAGATTACAGTGACCCTGAAGTTTTAATCTCCCAGATAAAGAGTTTTTTTTTTTTCACATCTATCCTTGAGGATGCATTTCATGTTTCAGGAACGTCCGGCCTGAGATGAGATTTTTTTTTTTTTTTTTTACCCTTCAAATACAATCTGAATCGCTTCAACTGGTTAAACAGAAAGTGGCATGCTGAACGGAGCGGAGCGTGAGCCTGTCCACGCAGCCGCCGGGCGACTGTGGACACAAGATGGAGGGTAAGATATGTGTGAGTGGCCTGGCGTCTGACTCCATGAGATAGTCCTGCTTACTTGGGGGGAGGAGAAGGTGATGGAGGTATCTTTGCCTGTGTTTCCCCCTTCAGGTTAATATTTCATGGACGTGCGATACAGCTCAGATGACGGTGCGAGATGACTGAGTATCGACGAGGAGGCGGCAGAGAGTTCATCCATTTGTTAAATGGGAGGGAGACTGGCAGTAGCGGGAAGGAGGGAGAGCTACAGTACGCCTGAGAAATGTGTTAGTGGATGTTAATGTGAAAAGTCCCCAGATTGACTGAAGCTTGTGCTCATATGTGCATGCAAGACACAAGATCAGTTTTTCTACAACCTGAGCCCATTAAAGTCTGAGGAACTGGCAGTACAGATGCATCTCTCTCTCTCTCTCTTTCTCTCTGTGAGCGCCAACATGAAACACAGGAAACAGCCTCTTTGATCATTACCTACCTGTCAGTCTGCCCTCCACAGGGACCGCCTGTTACGACTGATGATGTGCCGTACTGACAGGCCAGAAACACACATGCAAACTTAAACACATCAAGAACGAGAAACCGAAAAAAAAAGAATTAAAATAATAACGCCACCGCTATGAGTCTGACTCGTCCCTAAGGATGTATAACCATGACGACGGGCAAAGTTGAGGGAGGAGGAAAAAAAAAAAGCCGGTTTATTATTTTATATTTGGATACCAATTAGCCTCGGCGACGGTGAGGCCCGCCCGCGTTCCCATTCAACGTGCGGCCTGTGTGGTTGCTGCCGTTTGTTCGCCGAATGCGGAAGCACGCGCTAACGAAAGCGGGATATTGGGAAGTGAGCAGGAAGGGGAACAAACTTGTCCGACTTCATTTATTTGGCTCTCTGCGGCGGACGTCTTCCCCGACCCGCTGTGAATATTGGCCAACTAATAGGAAGACATGACAGAAACATATAGACTTCCTGAGTGAACAGCAACACTCAAGCGGGCGTACTGCAGTCAGTAAACACATCCATCTTACTTTGTTCCTACAGCAGCTGTTATGTAAAAAAAAAAAAGAAGAAGAAGCTTCTGTGACTTTGTACTGCACTAAAAAGTAAATTTCCTTTATCCCTTTCAAATCTTTACAAACAGCCAAAAGTATGATTTTCTTGGTTTAGTTAAAACTAATTACAAATGATGCACAGAGTTAAAAATTAATAGTTTATGGTATGATGATAAAAATAAAAGTATTTTTAAATAAAAGCCATTTGCTGAAAAAACAACACAGTCAGAGCAGCAAATACGGCAAAACTGTTGAAAAATATAAACATCTTGTATTTAAGAGTTGTTATCCAATTATTAATTAGCTAATAGAAATAGCCCTCCATTTATTGTAAGTGCCAATGTGTGGGAAATTAGTGTATTCGCAGAAATGCAAAGGAAACATTATTTTTGCGCCACACGGGTCACATGACCAACAACCTGGTGTTGCTGCTGCGTAAACCACGAAGAAGACGACAGGAAGTGGGAGGAGGACGACGGAGCGTCTTGGTTTTTAATGACTTATCACTTGAACAAACTTATTCACATGCCATCTTAATTCCGTTTCTTACTTAATAGAAACACCACAATTGCAAAATTCTGATTTTTCGACATATTAAGAGAATATCAACACATTCTGTGTGCATTTCTAATAGAAACGCAGCTGGAATCAATACAGTAACAACATGAAAAAATAACAACTGTCTTGCCAAACTTGTAGTTTTCAAAGTGGATGATTCTTCCTGATGTATTAAAAAAAAAATTATTAAAAAGACTAGCACCGCCATGGTGACGTCTGACACATTCCTGGGGAAACCTGCTCAGCCCTCTGTGTATTGATTGGCTGACAATACGCAGGTGGTGCCAGTGGGGGGGGAGGAGGTTTACTGCCTAAATAGTGGCAATGGAGTATTTATCTGTAGTCAGTGTGTTACAGTCTGAAGCCACTGAAAGACAAGGACAGAGAGATAAAAAGGAGCCGAACAGAAATATGGCAATGCACACTTTTGTCGCTAGAACACAAGGAACGGGAACGGGTGTGCCGACTCTGACGGCTGAAATCACGGAGCTCAACAAATTTAATGAGACGTTGAAACACTTCCTCCTTCTTAAAAGAAAGGGGGAAAAAAAGTTAGAAAAAATGAAGTGCAGGTCTTCAGCAGGAATATCTAGTCTCTTCATTAGTGCTGATAACACGTTATCAGTGTTGTGACTCTTCCTCTTTTCTCACTGCTGCTGTTTCTTTGCAGAATTCTCCAAAAAAAAAAAAAAAAACCTCAGGCTGCTTGAGATTTTCATTTTCACATTCATTTTCATTTTCACAGTATCAATTGAAAATTGATACTGTGAGCCACTAACACTGTGAAGTACAGGGTTTGAACAGTTAACATTTTGTAGTGTCACAACTACAAACTTTAACATACTTTGCTGGGATTTGATGCGCTACATCAACATGATGTAGTGTCCAATGGCAACGTAGGAGGGAAATGATGCATGATGGTTTTCATTCTTTTTTTGCAAATACAAAACAAAAACAAAAAAATGTGGAATGAGACAAGAGGAGCAGTAGAAGACCCAATATTGAATTCCAATATTATGCTGTTGTGGCCAATAAAAGATGTTTACTGATATTATATATCTCACTACCATTCTGACACCTTGGGGAGGGGAAAGACCACACCACAGACTTCATCTCTGCTTCAGTTAAACTTCCCACAATCCTTTGCTGCATCACTCTCACTGTCACATGACCAAACTCCCCTGCTCCCCTTCCAGAAACAAATGGCACCAAGGTGGAAATAAATATCAGTTCTTAATATCGGCTCAGTTTTATTTAGTTATTTTGATACCGATACGTTAAAAATATTTTAAAAATGACAAATATCGACTCATACCGATGTCAATTCCAGTGTATTGTGTAAGAAGTGAAATGAAACAAACATAAGAAGATGCTCAGATCATATAAGACCAACGCTACTTTTTTGGGGTCTACATTCAAAACGCTACAGTATGAGTCTTAAGGTTACTCTACTTCTAATTGATTCAAGTTTAAAACATTTACATTCCACCAAACTGTTTTGTTTCAGTTTGGTACAAGCGGTTTTCAAAAATATTACCATTTTAAATGTTTATTAAAAGAGCTGGAGATGGGATTGTCTCCATCAAAGCGTTTGTGTGCGTTAGAATGGTCCAGTCAAAGGAGCTGGTTTGGAAAGAAGAATGCACAGCTGGTGGAGATCAACCCCAAAACGCTCGAAGCTGCTTGTTGCAGAAATGCTGAATACATGTGCATGTCAAACAGATTTCCATGTGTAGAAACAGAGAAACCAAACAGCCTTCTCTTTCCACGTCAAAGTTACGGTTTACTTTTAGGTGGCCTGCCAAAGCATGTGAGGTGAAATATATGAAAAAGTCATTTAAGCGATTTTCATGCTTTTGCAAGAATGAACCTCTTCTCTATTTCTTGGATAAATTTCTATAACTGTTTTTTAATTATTTTTTTAAAGAAGGATAAAGTGACATTAAATGAAAAAATAAAGCACATAGAGGAAATGTTAAATGCCATTTGAAACACGTGTATGTTTACTTTTTTTTTATCTTTCTTTAAATAAAACTAAAGTTAGGACCAATGCAAGAACACAAAAAATTACCAAGTATTTTTGGTTTAATTTCTCACAACACTTGAAATAAGACAAAAATAACTCAAGCAACTTTTCAGCAACAGATATGAGCTTGTTTTAAGTTAATAATTCCCTTCTATTGATGAATTATTATTTCACTTATGAGAAAAATGTTTTGGTGTAAGTGACATAATCTGCCAATGGAACCAGTACTTGTTAATATTATGCAGTTGTCGACTTAAAACAAGCTCTTATCTGTTGCTGACTTGAGTTAATTTTGTCTCATTTCAAGTGAAACTAGGCAAAAATTACCTAGTAAGATTTCATGTTCTTGCAGAAATGGGAGCGTCTGGGAATGATTTTCTACTTCAAAGGCAGCTCAGCCCGAACGGTTTAAGGACCAGGAGGGTTACAGGGCTGGCGTACGCTGCAAAGGTTGTGGTTCTGATTAATCAGAAGGTCTGCAATCAGAGGAAAGTCCAGTCCCTTGCATGAGTCTATCCTTTAATCCGCCATCTAAGCCTTTTACAATCTGCTTCGCTGGATAAAGGACATCTAGATTTCTCCATTGATGATGAATGCTGGTGCTGAACGTGAAGCTAGAGCTGGAAATAAATCCAAATGCAGGATTATTAGGGAGGCGGAGGCTCTGCTTGAAATATTACACCCAATGCTGGGGTTTTTTTGTTTTGTTTTTTTACCCGCTCAATTTTTCCCCTTGGAAATAGTCGAGTTTTTAATCAAATATTTTGTTTGTGGGAGAAAGACAAACAGAGAACCAAAAAAAACCTCAACTCTACTTTGCTGAAATTGAGTGGAAACGGGGGACGCACAGAGATCAGATCAAACTTTCATAACCGGCTCATTTAAAGCCACGCTACTGCTGCGAGGACACCGGCGGTAAGGCCGGCTCCATACGGAGACCAGACGTGTCGACATTGACGCAAAAGAAGAAAAAAGAAAAAGCCAAAGTATGCCATGGAGCTCACAAAGAGGAAGCTGCTTAAAAATGCTGTCAGTGTTGTTCTCCTCCGCGCGTCCAACGGTTCGCCGCAGTCGGTCAGTGTTTTTCAAAGGGAAATCTTCCGAGACCCCGCTCACGAAGCTTGTTAAGAGGAACATCAGCACCTTCATGATCAATCCGGCAGTTTCTGGCGGCCTCATATTCTCCGCTGCCTTGTGCCACACTCCCCCACCTCCTCCGCGGCTCTTCCCCTCTAAATGGCGTGTCACTGACGCTTTTGGCGTCCGTGGGGTAAAGTCGGGTCTTAATCGATGTCCTCACCGGATGCAGGTGGAGAAAACAAATGAGCGTTGTACGACGGCGGGAGAGTAAACCGATTTCAATGTCTGCTCTCCTTCCCCGGGGTGAGGCTGACCCTATTCTCGGAGGTTTCCGCCTCCATCCGTTGCCGCGGTCACATTCGGTTGCTGCAATTTACGCACTTTGAGATGTAATAGCTTTCCGCCCCCCCACCTTCTGTCTCGGAAGCAGCTAAGACACCTCTGTAACTACTTTTAGGTATTGCAATGTGGCACAATCGCCTCCGATAGCAATGGAAGGCGTCGTGGTGTCAATTTGAGGCTAATGTTTGAACCTCGTCCTGATTGGAACGAGTCCATCGGTTCGGAACGCAGGCCGAGGGGAAGGACGCGTAGGACAAAAGCAAACATTTGGCATCGGCGCCGTGCGGCTTCCAGCAGGGACGTCGATGCATTCCAACGTAATGTCATCTGTGTCATCAGAGGAACAGATCTTGCAGCACAACATCAAAGACTCCTCACCAAATAAACATACCAGAGGCCAACAGACTGACAGACTCACACAGGATCTCGTTGCATCTGTGCAGCTTCAGCAGCGCCGCAGCATGCTGTGTCTCCTTTAAGGCAGCAAATATGGTCGGTGCCCGTTTGATCACCGCTGCCTGCGCCTCTCACCTCGGGGTTTGGGAAAAGATACACGTTCCGGCACTCTCTTAAAAAGTTAATCTCTGCAGTTGAAACAAAAGTCAGCTGCTTTTTTGCGGACAAATGTGGGAAATTCATTGCTCATGTATTTAAGATATCAATATTTCCAAGAACGGGAACAGGCATGAATTGGCACAACAGTTTCACATCTAATCCATGCCTAGCCATGAGATTACTAATGCAGAAGAATGAACATGAGAGTTTTCTGTTAAATTTTAATAACTTATCAGTGAACTTGTATGTTTTGGACACCAAAGGAAAAGTGCTTTAGGACATATCGATCATTTTGTTCTGATAAAATGTTGAAAAACTTTAGAATAAACTTCTGAAGCCATTTTTAATAAGTAGTTTCATTTTTAAAGGGGCAGTGCTGTTTGTTTTCCAGGCACAGTGTCATTTTACATAATCAAGTTACTTTGTTACCTACAGTTGTTATAAACACAAGGTATGAAATGACTTGACTTTGTAATTTAGCACCTTAAAATTGGGCCTCTGTCTCAAGAAATTCCTGCTCTTTCTGAAACTCCGCCTTCAGAAAGTCTTCACATCGCTCCTCTATTAAACCTTTAACAATGTTTTTTTTTTTTTTTTTACCAGCGATGCACTGAGAAGCAGCTCGTATAATGAGCTCAGCAGATGCTCAGTTCCATCAGGTGTTTGCTAATTGCTGCTGGCTAGTCTGAAGGAGATGTGGAGGAGTGGTGCTCTGTGAAGCGGAAGCTCAGAAGCTTGGAAACTACAAGGAGGAGTTTCATCGTCGAAGGTGCCGCTCTGTTCCACCCAAGTGTTGTGCAAAGCCGTACGTTTGCTTTGATGCCTGAAAGAATCAACTCAACACTTCAGGTATGTTTTAATGAGGGAATATGATTAAAACATCATAAAAAGCTCAAAAAATTTTTTATAACACTGCTGCTCTAATGCAAAAGCTTGTAGGAGCTGAATCCTAACAACGTATCAGCTAGCTTGTACGTTTTAGACGCTGAGGGAAAAGTGCAGTAGGACATTTTGACCATCCAGTTCTGGTAAAATACTTAAAATCTTCAGAATAAACTCCTGAAGCCGTTTTTCATAAGTTCATCTGAGTGTCTGGGAACCTTTCTCATTAGTACTGCACAACATTCTGCTTCCCTAGGCCATAAACATGCGGTGACACAGAAAACCATTTATTTTAGCAACTGGCCACAAGGCTGAATGACGATTCCGTTTTTTTTATCTTTCCACCAGGCACACAAGGCTGATAATGGAGGTGAAAAACTCTACCAAGCTTGCTGTGAGAGAACCGCAGCTAAGATGGCATCTGGGGGGGGTCACCAGCAACAATCAGACACTATCTACCCGCCAGCACGTTGTTTGTTTGGGAAGCATGTCAGGAAGATGCTGTTTGCTCTCACACCATCACCAAAGGAAACACGTGGAGTTCACATGAGCAGGACACAACTACAACAATGTGCTTTGGTGTTGACGAGGCAAAGATTGAGCTTTTCAATAAATACTCACTTCTACTGGTAAAACAGTTTGCGATACACCCTGGGACCGTTGGAGTAGAATCATCATCATAGCACCCCGACCTTGTGGTCATGAGTTGCTTCCACAGCAGTGAGTTTTGTAGAAAACTCAAAGACAAAAAACTGAAAACATGTTTGTTTTTTACGCAGAATTAGCTTTCCGTGTGGTTCAATGCAGAACCACAAAGAGCACAAAGCAAATCTTCCTTGGCCATGTCAGTGCCCAGACCTACATCTTATAGAACAGAGAGTCCCAGGACTCTGAACCTTTAGGAGAGATTGTGCAAAGATGAATGGTCAAAGATCCTTCTGTGGCATTTAGTCTAATACTGGAGCGGACTAAACTCCGTGATTGGCAGAAGGCGGGTTATACATGAGTAGGTAAGTAAAGGTCACGCTTATAGTAGCTTTCCCAGATAAAAATCCTGAAGTGCTTATCAGGGAAGGCATGAACACCGAAACACAATTAAAAAGTATAAAAATAAAAGAAAACTGAAGCACTACTATTTAAAAAAGATGATGAAAAGTAATAACTTTACTTTTGTGAAAGCAAGTGATTTGGTTAAACAAAATCTATTTTTAAAACTTGATTTGTTTTTCTCTACTCTATAAATTAAAGTTGGATTTTTCTACATTTCTTCATGTGAAAATATGAAACAGCAAAAGAACAAATTACATAAAATAAAGCAATTTTAATACGGCCAAAGAAAAACCTCCTCCTAGTGCCCAAACGTTTTATTGAAAAGCCAGAGTTTTTTTTCAAAACTGGCAAATTTATTTTATGTCAAACTACACAATGACATGGTGAATGGAAAGGCAGCTTTGGTCTCTGTAAGGCTTTGGTTTGGTTTGTGCTTCATGGCTTTCGTGTTCTGCTTCCCTAAACACCTGGTTTCAATCAATCACCCAATCATCACACCTGCGTTACCTTTGGTTGTCTTCTCCCTCGGCATACAGTCGCCTTGTTGTCCGTTATTCACTGCCACGTCCTCGTTTCTGCCTGAGCTTGTAGTTAAGATCCACTCCGGTCTTCTTGTAACTCTCATTTTCACCTTCTGATTAGTTTTAATGCAAACAGGGAATGTCTAGTCGGGGTGTTCAGCGCTTATCAACTGTACCTAAATAGAAACGCCACACGAGTCGAGATAACGGCAGTTATTACCTCTGCCAGATATAGTAATATTACCATTTAGATGTAGTGTTACACAGTGATCTTTGCCGGGGGGAGGCAACAAAGAGAAGAGGGTCATAGCATAAATAGTCCACTAATCCATGACACAACACTGACACCTCAGAAGATTAGAGATGCCTCTCATTCTAAATCAGTTTTCTCTCTGCGCGCTCGGCCCCATTACTTGCTTTGTGGGGTACTGCCCTCAGGGCTGCGCTACCCACACAATGGTAGACGCCAAGCGGCAGAGGAAGAACACACGCAAACACACTTGTGAGCACCTTCAATCACACAGCCACGCCGAGCGAGATAAAGATGAAGCGAAAGGGATGATTGACGAGGAAAATTCTAGGAAGTCTTTAAAGGGGGGGAAGAAGAAAGGTTCAGGCTTGTAGAGCCGTCACAGCGGTGAGAACTTCTCATGAGTAACTGTTGAGGAGTTTCCTTTCTTTCAAATGGAAATGCAAACTTTTAAACCGCGGGCTCGACTGCGGCGCTAAGACAGCAGCAGGCACACTTGGAACTTTTAATGGCCAGACACTTGAGAATACCTGCTAAAGCGAAGGCGCGGTGGTGGGGAAGGATCCGAGTGTGTGCACAGGGCATTGTTTGCCTTGGGCAGACAAAAGACAGCCACCGGATCGCCGGGGTAAATATCCTGTTTTAACATCTGGAAAAAAAACTAACAAAAAACAACAGTACAAGCAATCTGCATATTCATCCTGTCATTACCACTGTTTGGTGTGAGCCAGATTTCCCTTAAAAAAACCCCCAAAAAACAGAGATGAACTGAGAAATCGATTGTTGGCAGGAATCAAATCCATCCAGCTCTAAAATTAGCTTTTATCAAAGTGAGCTAAGATGTTTATTTTTGCTATATTGCTAACGTTGGCTGGAATGCTATCTGTAGCACGGTGACCAATAGTAAAATACTCTATTCAGCATAATAAAAAAATATATGAAATCTGAGATTAGCTAAAATGCTAATGGTAGCCTAAATGCTAATTTTAGTAAAGTGGCTAACACTTTGTAATCACATGTTGGGAGCTGAAGGGTATTTTAAAAATTTTAGCATTGTTTCCAGCTAACCGTATTTGGAAGTAATATATGAAAAAGCACAACAGTTAGTTTTTTTTTCAGTATTTAATGTTTCCTGTTCATTCCAATATCCATAAGAAGCGTAATATTTCATAAATTGTTGAAGGTATCAGTATCAAAAGCCATAGCATTCACAGCATTTACAAAATAATATTTCCTTTGATATGAACGGAGTTCTGCTCTAGTCCCAGCGTAAATAATTCAACATTAGAATGTAAAATACAAAATATATAAAGGTATATGTTTTGAACGTTATGGTATGACTTATTAAAGAGAAGTGAGAATAATCTTGAACTGATCAAAGCTTTACCAAAATTAGAGACTGGGCTCAAAAAATTGAAATTCAAATCTACACTTTGCAAAAATCGGACTAATAAGGTCAGGGTTGCTTTAGCTCTGTTGTAGTTGCTAAAAGCTAACGCATTACCTGAAAATATGCCTGCTTCTTTCTTTTCTTCAAATTTAAATGTGATTGAAAATACTCTCATAATTCACCATTCAGTTTAAATTAGCACCTTCCCACTCCTCTTTTGTATTTATGCAGAGAGGTACGGCGGCGTACTGCTGATTCTTCAAATTAAATTACTGGAGTTAGTTACAGGGACACCAAACACCTCACATACAACCTGGCAATAACAAAGGGCTTTATAATGAGGCAAAATAGAGGCTAAATGAATCCAAATCAGGAGGAGCCGTGGGACCGAGGGGGGAATGTGCACTGAGAACAATTAGCTAGTGCATCCAGCATACGAATCAGGTCTTGAGACATTACACACACACACTGTAAAGCTCATTACTGCTGCAAAACACACAATCAGTCTATCAAATCCAGTGACAAGAGAGGAGCTACGAGCAAGCGCCGTCAGGATCTGGCCGTTGTTCAGATTCTCCAACCTGCTGTGGTTCCCCGATCGCCCAGACACAACAACAGCCTCGGCGTTGCGTTTTCACAAGTTGCGCTTCGTTCTCTTGCAAGACTTTTTTCCAAGACTTTTTTCCCAAGACTCTTTGAAGGATTCTGACTGTTGTGATGCTTTCATCTCCTCCCTCTTAAAAAGAAGTGGAGGTGGGGGGGGAGAAAAAAAATTCTTGAACGCAAAAACCTATGGTTATACATAAAAGGGTTGAGATATTTTAAAACTGACATCACTTCAAAGGGAATGAACACATTCTAAGAGTATCACAGGAAAAGAGATTCAAAAGCCCGCTAGTCACCTGTAATCCACTGCTAATACCTGGTCCCTGAAACCGCATATTAGCATGCGCGCCACAAGCGCCGGGCTCAGTGTGCGCACACGCACAGGGGCCTTAATATTCAACCGACAAAACAGATACATAAGAGTTTTCCTCAGTGATGTTTTGTAGTCACTTTGTTGGTATTGATTCAGCGCGCGGCAGAGATCGAGACACATGCGCGAGGATTATCCTGTGAATACATCAGTGTCATCGCAGATCAGCCGCTGAACTACAGTGACAGCTAGCCCGTTAGCCGACACCTAACCCCCACCTGCCCGCCCTTCCTCCGCTGCCGTTCTTCTCGGTGTCTCGTTCTTTCATCACTTCACCTCTTTGACTTCGCCTCCTAAAGTCGTTGCAAGTTCAATGATAAAAAGGAAAAAGCTTTAGAGAGGAAAAACAACCTTTTTCTTTTGAATGAAACAGGAAAGAAACTGTACCTTCAAAGGAGTTTTTTTTTGTTTTTTTGTCAAGGAACAGAAGCTTTTAGAAAATTTAAGAAATAACTACTAAGTTATTTATGTAGCTCTAACAAGTATTTGCGAGTTGTGGGTGATATCAAAGTACAGATGGGGGGTTTTGTCTGCAATTTATAAAAAAAAAATGTAAACAACGTTCATTGTGACTGTCTAACAATTGTCTGTTTGATAGTTACAATAATATAAATATATTTAGGAATCGGGCGAGCCACAGTGCTATAAAGAAAAGGCAAAACTTCTATCAAGGTCTTG
The DNA here is from genome assembly GCA_903066815.1 of Brachyrhaphis roseni. Taxonomy (NCBI): domain Eukaryota; kingdom Metazoa; phylum Chordata; class Actinopteri; order Cyprinodontiformes; family Poeciliidae; genus Brachyrhaphis; species Brachyrhaphis roseni. The sequence continues at coordinate 743 of CAEFZY010055403.1, read as the reverse complement.
AATAAATTTTCATATGCCTTTGATTTTTTTCATTCTGTCAGGTTACACCCGCAGCCTTCAACGTATTTTGTTTTAAGTGATAGACCAACACGTGGCAGTAGTGCATATTTATTAAATTGAAGTTTGAAAAGTGCCACATTTTGCTGCATGTTACTGCTGAAACCATTTTGGGGATCAGCTTTGTACATTTCTAGACTAATTTTATTCCACTTTTTAAAAAAAAAAAAAAACATAAGTTCAAAAGCACAGTCTCCGTACCTCAGACCTATTATCTCTGATGATGATAGCAAAGATGTTAATCTCTGCTCTTATTAAGAAAACAATAAAAGATATGCTAAAAAACTACAACAAGCAACAATATCATACCACACTTGGGCATAAAACAGATAAGCAAAGGGAAAAAAAACAGCACATTTCACAACTTGCAGAAACAAGTCGCCTTGAGAATTTTTAAACTAAGAAATGAACACTCTTATTATTTATTATCTGGTCTATCTGTATAAAAAGCAGTAAATGAAACAAATTCACAACATCTAAACATAACTAAGCTTCACAAAGTGATATAAAACTGAAGAGTTTTTTTTTGAAGAGGAGGACGCCACAATTCTTTGATGACTATTTTTCTTACTTACAGAAGCCATTATATATATATATAAAAAAATAAAATTCCCTTCTCACCCACCGCGGGTGGTGTTTCTTCCTCTTAGCTCGGGTCCTCTACCAGAGGCCTGGGAGCTTGAGGG
>CAEFZY010055402.1:0-10733 GCA_903066815.1 Brachyrhaphis roseni | reverse complement strand
TAATGCCCCTATTAAACTTCACTATAATTGTTTAGCCTGTAATGTGCGTCTTCCCACTACCGTCTGTATTTCTGTCAGAGGTTCTAAGGACGGTGTATCGGTGGACATTTTAAAAAGGGTTGATAGCAGCTCACTGCGGCTGCGCAGTGTCCGTCTCTAACCAACCGTGACAACAGAGTCAGTTCGTGGGAGTGAAAGGGGGAGGGGTCCTAGCTGACCTCAATATTTCCCGTGTTTTGTTTTGTTCGTTATTATTACAATTATTGTTGAGATGTGCGATAGTTTGTCTATCAGACATTTATAGCAATACGGAATAAATCGCGTCCCGTTTTGGTTCAATACGGGCGGAGAAACAACAACCAGCTGTTATTGTAGCTTAAGCTAACCTGAATATTTACAACTCTCTTGTTGATACACTGACATTACTTACCTTCTGTCTTTTAACCACTTTGAAACGCTTTTCTTCGTCTCTCCAACATCTTTATCCCTCTTCCGTTTTCTGTTTTGTGCCCCGGAGTTTTTTTCTGCGCCCATCTTTAGCTCCCTGTTGTCGAGGCATTAATACAATTCAAATTTAAAAGAGAGAAAAAAAAAACGCGCCTCAGCGCTTCTCGAAGGGCCGCTGCCCGAATTACCTGTATAGGAGAGAGCGCGGCTGGCAGGAGGGGAGGGGCGCCTGATCAGTTCTCCTCCTCTGTTATTGATTACTTCATACACAAACAGCTGTTAAGTACATAAAATGCTGCCTAGAAAAAAAAAAATCCCCACGTCGTTGTAGCGCCCTTCTAGTGCAGCGCCCCTATGCGTTGCATACGCTGCATAGCGGCCTTTTGCGCCACTGTGTAGACCAATAAGGTGACCCTCAGCTCATGAGCTGTCAGTTTGGACGCTTCAATAACAATTCCTGTTTTACAGGAATAGTTTAGGAATGATCAGGGATAAAAACATATAGATTTTGGAAGCAGCAAAGTTTCCCTCACATCTAAACAGGCTTATCAGGTGTGAATATTTGTGAAGCATGTATGCAGGAACCATTGATTAGATTTTTCTTGCTGGGAGATGCTGAGAGGATATTAAAGTCTGTAAGTTGGGGACTGTGTTCAAGAAAAATAGAAGCTATCAAATACAGTCTGTGAAAAAAAGGAACAGCCGCCTTTAATTGTCAGGCTTTGCATGTGACGTAATATGACAGCTGATTTTTACAAGGTTGAAAAATAACTAAAATCTAACCTCAAGTTAACAAAAACAGTCAATCTTTATTTAAAATAAAGTGATGTGTTTGGAAACGCTTAGGCACACGCAGCCTGCTTCTACTGGGTTTAACAAAACATATCAAGCAGATGTTGATGATTAAAGGCTGTGAATGAGCTTATCTTCTGCAAGTGTGACCACTTCTAATTAGGCGAGAGCTTTAGGCCATTTGCTGGCTTTGCAGTAGGCAGCATCAACAAACCGTTGCAGCAGCTCTATCAAAGTCTAGACTCCAGTAAGACTGAAATACTGAAATGCTGAGCTGACATACAAATCTGCAAACTTCAATGAACTGAAGCTACTTTGGAAAGAAGAATGGACCAAAATCCTTCTGCAATGACGAGACCAATTGATAAAGTTAGTTAGAGAACAACTATATTCACCGCTGTGGTAGATGGTTCTACAGACCAGATGATATTTATTTCTTATTTATTTCCTTTATTTAACCAGGTAAACCCCATTGAGATCTGGATCTCATTTTCAAGAGGGACCTGGGCAGAAATCTGCAGTACACAACAACCTGGTTACAAAATAAAATAAAAATAAAAAAACATTTATCATGTTCTTCTTAGCAAAGCCAGAGAAGAGAGTAACAGATAACATGTCTTGATAAAGGTGAACCCAAGAACTGAGAGGTGTGCTTGTTTTCCCATGGGTATATGAGATGTATTATTACATTATGTGAAATTACAGCATATTCAAATATATGTGTATATGCCGATATATTTGATGTAGCCTGGCCTGCAATGACATAGTTAAATCCAAATTCACACAGTGCATGCAGAAAGCTGAACTAGTCAGAGTTTCAAAGTCTCCTCCTACAAAACAATCAAAAAACCAAAGTGCTTCCTGACTTACAGATCTATTTATCATGTGGTTAGTATCAACTAATCTAATTATCACCTCAACTGTCGATATAAGCAAATACAAATATATCATTGTAGTTTCTCTTGCTGGGGGTGCAAATCACAAGATCTCAATATTTCTCAGAAAGTCTCTCAAAAAGCACCACTGGTGGTTGTCAGTATTTGATTTCTGACTGGTAAAGTAAATGTAGACTATTATTATGAAGGTGAATGCTATGAATGAGACACCCTGCTGTTTGCATGTTATAGACTCATGAAAAGGGAGGAAGTAGTTCTTGAGTTGCTGCATTGTGTTGACATCAGGGAGTTTCTAAACACAACACACCTGAATTTGAATTTGCCCCAAAATAAATGCATCATGTCAGCCCAATTATGATGATCCAGATTGCAGACTAGCACAATGTCCCTGTACCACTGACTCAACAGGTGATACTTCCATATATACAATTTTGTTGCCGTGGTGTTTTTTTCTGCTACCCATGTGGCTGGAACACAAAGCAGCAGATAGTGTAGGTACTCACTTCCAGAGCCAGCTGAGAAGTTTGTGTAACAGGGACAAAAAAGTGCATTGCTTCCATCGGATCTTCAGAATCCATCCATCAAAGAGGACTCCAACCCAGTGAGTATGAAGGGAGGACACCGTGGTTTTTGGTGGTTTTTAGAAGGAACAGACATTTCTGGAAAGTATTTTTATTCTTCCAATTCTAAAGTATAACTGTTTTTGCAGTGCTTTGAACTGAAAGTGTTGTGTGTGATCTTTCTGTACCTCTTCAATTCATGTTTATTTATTTAGCACTGATTCGCAACAAATATCATTGCAAGGCACTTTCCAAAAAAAAAAAAAAGGAAATTCAATCATAATACACAGATGTCATATTTCAAATCAAGTACATAGTGTGTCTCCACAAAATGAAGATGTGCAATGTTAGTATGCACTAATAGTAAATTTAGGGGAATTTGTTTCTGAGTTAGTTGTAATATACTCATGAGAAAAAACTGACATGACATCATGCAATGTTGTGTGTGCGAAATACATAATTTTTTTCAGTTTATACATCTACAGGTTGTTTTCAGCTTTGGTGCCACCACAATTTTTACCACTTAATAACTTTTCTCTTTAACAACACTGTGCTACTTTAAAAGAGTGAGTGAATATGATATCACAAAGTGCAGCAGGGCAGATTTTTTAAAAAAGTATTATTCTTAACAATAAGCTTGGAAAGACATCAATCTCCATTTTCCCATTGTTTACCTTCCCTAAACACAGAGCTTCCCAATTTTACTGTCCAGAAAACCTGGTTTGTTCTCCCTAACATCACATTTCTCCTTTAATGTTTTCCCTTCTACAGTTGGGCATTTAAAATCTAAGGAAAAAGATGAAGCAAGTTCTTCCTGCATAGACTGGACAAAGCTTCCAAAAATGTGCTCCCTTCTGTGAAATACAGACACCAAAGTCGGCAAATCTCCAGTCATGTCCATCTGATCAAGTCGATCTTGGTGTATGTGGCAGACGGCAACATTGTTCAAATGTCACTGTTTCATGGAAGTGTAAAACCCTGTCTAAACCCTTTTTAAAGCACTAAAATATCTTTCAGCCTTAGCTGAAAAGCATGGCACAACAAGAAGTAGCCTAATTGTGAGAATAGAGCACAGACCTCTGGCAGCATATATCTGTGTCTCTGCTGCTTCCACAACTGTGTTGCAAGGACACTTTGGCTTAAACATTGCCAGCTGTTCCTCCAGTTGATTCATTTTGCGTAACCACTGACAATATGCTGTACATTCCCAAAAATAAACACCCTTTCTAGCTTACTGAAAATATGGAAGTTGTCTGGTCAAACCATTCTACCAGTCGTACATCAGCTGCATTGAATAGTTTAAAGAATTCAATTGAGTAGAACTCTTCAGTGGATGTTGACGTGAATACAGGTCAATTTCCTGTGGAGTGCTTTGAGGGTCTGGATAGACTCAATGTCCATCTCAAACGTCTGTCTTCTCACAGATAGTTGTGTAAATCTGATTACACTTTTCATCAGATCTATTCCCTTGAATTGTATTTCTGCCGCAAACCGTGACAGCTGATGGTGGTAACGGTGGTAATTAGTGGGATACTCGTTCAAGCCCGCTCAGTCCAACTCCCTCATTATGTCCTTGGGAAAGACATAATAAGACACATGCCCTGCCTGCTTTTATGCACCACAAATCTGGAATACTGCAAAAGAGCTGAAACACTGAGTTCCTTAAAGTCAGGGCTAAAACCCACCTGTTTAAAGTTGCCTTTAATTAGTAATAAATGGAACACTGATCAACACATTTCATTTGTATTAATGAAATACATTTCTACTGTATTGGGCACATACAAGACCCAATGATATCCCCTGAAACACCTCTCCTGAAACATTGGATTCTTGCTCGGAAATTGCTGCAGTGTACTGACGTCAGGCTGATTTGGCTTGATTGTATGCCACTTCCTGGCTCTCACCACTGGCTCTTTCACAATCCCTCTCTTATACATCTTCACTGGAGATGCTCTCGCTTTGTCTGCTCTCAAAATGCCTCTCTCCCTTGTCTCTGACTAGTTTTCTTTCTAACCATGGAGGAGCCCTGAATTTTGTACCAATTTAAAGGTTATATTATTCCAGATATACGCTGTGAAATTCCCTATTTGTTTTGGCGCTAACTACTGTTTGCAAAACAAGCCAATACTAATAAATTTCTTTTTACCATTCAACTGAAAGGAACATGTTCACAAATAGTTTGAAGCACTACATGTACCAGTGGTTTAATGAGAAAGGAACTGTCAGAAGTGCTAATAAATAGTTTATGTTGGGAATTTTGACCACTTCTTTCATTCGTGCCTTAATACTGCATACTAATCTCGGTTAGCTTCAAATCTCCCAGTTGGAATTTTGACTTCAGGGGGCGTTCTTACAGTTTTTCTGAATTTATAATTGGAAAATGCATTTTACAAGTACCAAGAGAAAGCACAATTAACAGGTGATATGTGGGGCCAACTGGCATCCCAGAGGTTACGCAAAGGCTGCGCTCTCATGAGCTCACACTCACATTTAGGATAAACTCAACTGTTTTTGAAGGAGAAAATCCTTTTCAGGATACATTTGAAACAAACAGCTTCTTCCTAACTACTTTACTTCACAGTCTTCAGTTTGATATCTTTGGCCTTAACTAATACCAGTTTTCATACACTCCTCACCTCATACCTTGATGGTTGAATCGGTCACAGCATGTAGAATATTGAGCTCCACTTTGAGAAAAATGTTTGTAAATGTGCCTTTGATTTGCTTCTCAGTCAGTATGAAACTGAATGTTTTCCTTATAATTGGTATGTGACTCACTGTGGTACAATTTACATAAGGAAATTACCCATAGAGCAAACAATACATTCACCCAGGGAGGAAAGTATACTCGTTTAGCAAAGTGGAAAGTACTAATTTCCCCCTGGAGGATGTCCTGATGGTATCTGAGGTCTGTAGGTTGGCCTGATTAGCACAGAGCATGGAGTGTGTCTGCACCATCTGACCCACTGAGTTATAGTCATTTGTCATTCACATATTGGAGACCAACTGCTGTGTTTTTTGCTCAAGGCAAGGGTTTTCTCAATGAGTTGTTTGTGTATGATTGCACTGGCAATTTCTCATCATGATATTATATGGAATACACAGTGCAAAATCTGTTCATAATTTACTCAAGCTGCTTTTTGCATTTGTGTGTTTCTTGTCTTTTATAGTTGAAAGGAAATGTACTTTGCTGTATTAACCACCCAACGATTATACAAAATTGCTTACAACAAAAACAATATTTGCCTTGACATGCTCTTCTTTGTCTTGTGTCCAAATGGCATAACACTTTTTTTTTATTGTTTTAGAAATGTATTGTGAAAGTAGATCTACTGTGGTGACCCTCGCACCAAAAGAGAAAATACCAGCTTCTTAAAAAAATCTATATTTGCAGTCCTAAAATATTACTGAAATAATATTGCACTATGCCTATATAGTGCTGGCCTTCAGCAATTACTAAGGGTCTGCTCCCAATATGGTTGTGATTTTGACATTAAATATATTGCTAAGAAGAGTAATATTATGATTGTTAGAAGTAAGGCAGAAAAGCATCTGATAACCCCTGACTTCAGTTTATCTGGTACTGTTCTCAATATATACAATGAAGTTAAATATTTGGGACATTACCTAAATGATAACCTGTCTGATGATTGTGACATCTATGGGCAGTATCGTATGCACAAGCTAATATTCTGATCAAAAAGTTTGGTATGTGTTCATCCTCTGTGAAGATAACTCTTTTTAAAGCTTTCTGTACTTCACTGTACACTGTCCATCTGTGGCGATTATATAAAAAAAAGCAGCCTGCAGAAACTTTGTGTGACATACAATGACGGCATGAGGCTACTACTCAAACCTAGCCATATGTTTGTACATGATGCTGTACCCACATGCAGTTGTGCTCAGGAACCACCATCTTAACCACAGCATCATTGTTCTACATGTAAAACTGACTGAATCAGCAGCCGATGAATTGGAAAAATAAGGCTAATTTAAACAAGCTAAAAACATAAAGTTAGTCTTTACTTTAATGATTTATGATCATAATCCATAATACAGAACATATTTCCACTTGGTTACTTGTTGTCCCTGCATCTTTCTTCACTGAACAAAACTATAAAAACTGGAAAGTCTACACACACTGAAGGAGAGGAAAGAGACCAGAACAAGAGGGACTAATCAGAGATAACTGGGAGCAGCTATGGAAGGGAGCAGGCAGGAGCAAAGGCAAAATGAGAAACAACTGGAAGGAGAGCAGAATGTTAGGATGAGGGTCAGGTGAAGGAAAGAAAATGAACAGGGGCAAAGGAACTGGACCCTGATATAAACAGCAAACAGGGATAAAAACTAATCTAAAGAAAAACATCCAAAGCACAACACGAATATATCAACTAACACAAGGGATGAACTAAAATGGCAAAATATCAGAAAATAAACAATAAAGAAATGGTCAAAACAGATATATGGTGCTGTGGTGGCGCAGAGGTAAACCACATCCCACAAACGGAGGCCTTAGACCTGTGATGCAAACATCTTCTTGCTCTCTCATTACCTTCTTTCCTTTCTAACCACTCTCAATTAAAGGCCACTAGAGCCAATAAAACCTGTAAAAAACATAAATGAAACTACAGCTACATTCACACAGCAAGTAAATGTGACCCTGATCCAATGTTTTGCCAATAAGCGACCCATATCCAACCTTTTCTTGACTTTCTAATTCAGATTTTTTTTTGTCTGATTTGCATCACTGCCATATGTGGTACTAAATCAGATTCATGTCTGGTATTTTTTTTTATTGTCTGCAGTCTGAACGGTCACATTTTATTTGATTTAACTGATTCCCAGATGAAGACAGATTCAGTAAATCTGGATGTAAACGATACCGGAAAATTATTATTTTTGATATTATGAAAAAAATATGTGTCACTGAAGAGCATCAAGTCCCAATCCCACCACTCCTGGTCCAGACAAGCTTTTCTATGGAATTTATATGGAAGACTCCACTAAAGGGTATTTAATATTAGTTGTGCCTTCTTTTTCTCAGCATCTTTTGTGATGTTGTAATTTTGTGGTATCCATTGTTACTCCTGTAAACGGTGCAATGACGTGTGACATCAACATTCACACAGAAATATGATTTCAGACACATTTAGCTAGTAGTTAAACAGTCTGGTACTATGGACCACACAAAAATAAATTATGACCATTTTTTTTTTATCATTAAAAAAATTGGAATAGACTGTCAGGTTCTGTGTTTTTCTGTGTATTTATTTCAAGTTTGGTGTCTCTGTGTTCTCCGTGTTGTCCTGTCTCCCTTTGATTGATCCCAGGTGTGTCTCGTTTCCCTGATTACCCCCTTGTGTATTTAGTCCCACCTGTGTCCTGTGTTCCTCGTCGGGTCCTTGTCTAAGTTTGTCAGTTGTCAGCCTGTTTGCTTCTCCACTCGTTTGCTGTGCGCTACCTGCTGTAAGCCTCAGTGTTTTCTGCTTGGCAGTGCTGCCACAGTTGTGGACTGTTCTACCCTGGTCATTTTCATTATTAAATCATCATTCATCTTACCTGGGTCTCCAGTGTCTGCCTCACCACCTCACTACACCACCATTTTATGACATAGACATCAAGATCTGCTGTGTGAACATAGCTTAAAACTCCAAATACCTACGCATCAAAACAAGGATTTCTAATTACATGTTTAATTAAAGCTCTTTGCTCTGTAACATAGGGACTTTCTACAGAAAAATGTAGAAAGTCCCTATGTCCCTGTCATCTTCCTTCCTGCAAGACAACAGCTGCTTATTACAGACATGGGTCACTTGCTGTCCACACACAAGCAAGCTTTATGATGACCTAATAATGATCTGTATTATTGCCATTGCTCTAAACTTCACTACATCTTCTTCTTTGCTTTAAGCTCAACAATAAAACTGAAAGCATTATGCCATATTGTCTGATGATAATGTGATCTCATTAATAGTTTTAGCCATCGAAAAAGTAGCCAGTATAGAAATATCTGAAATTGTGCTTTGATTTTGTCAATTAATAAACTCATTATATGACATTAGATCCATAAATATGTGTAAATATAATTAACTATTATTCTTCTGTTTGTTTTTGTTTTACATGATGCAGCTGATTGCTGATACAAAGCACCAACATAAAGCTTTGGTCTGTTCTGCCTTTCTTTCATTGTAATTCATTGCATTTCATTTAAAAACAGGTGAGAGGTATAACATAGAATTCACACTTTAGCTCTGCACATAAACGACCTGTATGTGTGCAGGTTTATGTCAGTGTTCATGTGTTGGTTAAGCCCATCTGTTTACATAAAAAACCCCTCCAAACTGAAATATAGCCTTATTGTTATTATTTAAAATGTAATTTGTTTCTGACACTTGAGCAAATAGCTTTTTTCTTGTTATTTTCTTTGGTTCTCCGTTGTTGTATTATCTATGTATCTTTGAGAGTGTAGCTACATTGAACCTCTTCTAAAAGCCTTTGTCATCCAAACCCACAATAACTTCAGCTTCAGGTGTTTGGCGCCATGTTACAGTACCCGTCACACAAAGCCATGGAGCTAATTACAGCAATCCTTTGCTTATCCTGAGGGGGGAATACCTGGATTAGATAGAGATTTGCAACTCAAACTTCATGTGCCTAACAAATTTAAAATCATTAGATAATTAATTCACTTGGTGGAGGGTGGGTATTGCATTTGCACACTAATCTGTCCTGGTTGTCAATGTGTCAGCTGATGAGCATTTAGTGCATTGTTGCTGGTTCGACTGCCGCTCCACCTGCCTCTGTCGTTGTGTCTTTGGGCAAGACACGTCACCCGCCTTGCCTGCTGGTGGTGGTTAGAGCTCCTGGTGGCACCAATGCATGGCAGCCTCGCCTCTGTCAGTGTGCCCCAGTAGCTTGCCTCCATGTGAATGTGTTCGTGAATTTAATGTGAAGCTCTTTGGGGTCGTCAAGTCATTTTCCACTGCTGTACACAACAAATATTCAGCTCACAAGAAAAATAAACAAGTAATATTTTCTGTTTAAGCATCAGATCAAACTACAAATAGGAAAGTGTCATGCTGACAGAGAGACGCATGACCGTCTGAAGGATTTAGCATTATTCTTTATGATCTTGTGTAAAAAAAAAAAATTCAATAAAATGAGTTTTTTAGACATTACATTTGGATTAATTTGAGATTAATCTTATTTTTCCCCTCCTAAAGTCAGCATAAGACAGCGATAAAATTTACATTAAACAAACATTACAGTTGACAGTAGCACAGACTGGAAGGGAATGTTCAAGGCTGAGAACCATGGAAGACTCAAGCATTGGTCATTTGCACTGTTGCCAGCCCACCACAGGATGACCCAGAGAAAAGCAGGATAAACAAACAAAAATGCAAACACTCACTCCTTTGGAGAAATAACCAACTAATCTAACTTGTGTGACTGCGGAAGGGGAATCCATGCTTTGGACAGAGATTTGAACCCAAAACCTTTTGCTTCAAGGCAACAAGACCAACAGCTATTCCGCCATGAAACCCACATATTTTTAGCACCAGGTATTGATATTAGTTACTATTGGTTGTCATAATTTTTTTGTTCTAAAATAAAAAATAATAATGATAATAATAATTTCCAGGATCTGGCAGGATGGATAGAATGAGTTAGAGCTGGGAACTGTGAATCATTCCACTACCAGCATGGAGAGAAGTTTCCCTTGAAGTGTTGTCAGACCCAGGAAGCCTCCAAGTCAGGGGTGTCAAACTCATTTTGGTTTAGGGACCGCATACAGCTTAATCTGATCTCAAGGGGGCCACACAAGTAAACTCATTGCTAGATTAAATAGAACTAATAAAAGTGGACTTGTTGATTTTTAAATTAAACAAATTTCACTTTTACAAAATATATTATGAATAACCTGAGTTTTTTTTAAAAAGTATGTGCAATTTCAACAATATTTTTACTCAGTTAAACATTTATTTAAGTGCATTATGCATAAGAACTGATCACAGTGATTGGACAATGTTTCAAAAAC
>CAEFZY010055396.1:0-18611 GCA_903066815.1 Brachyrhaphis roseni | reverse complement strand
TATATATATATATATATATATATATATGTTTAAATATACTTTTAAAAGTTGATCAGAGTTTCTAGAGACTTCTAATTAGCAAGCCATGACTTTTGGTATCAATGGAATAAAATATGACAAATTATAGAGGCCTATTATTTGTCACTGACTACTTTGCTGGTTGTGGACTCAGGCTATTGCCTCCACAGTCTGCAGGATGGAAAAGGAGGTGCCTAATCTTGAAGAACAGGCATTAGAAACTGCAGTAAAGAGCGGTATCTTAATGTCATTAAATCTCCATACCAACTTTTAGATTTTATGCTGTTTGATAATACTGCTGGAAAGTAAACAATCAACAATTGGTAAACACAAAAATTACTGTACTCAAATTACAGCCTGGCTTTTTTCTAAAAAAAAAAAAAAAAAAAAAATCAGTTTGAGATTATGCTTCAGAAATTAAAATGTATTTATTTTACAGCTGTTCATACCACGAGTGCCAATAAGTGCTGGTAGATATTGTATAAATGGTGTCAGCCCTTCTTTAGGAGATATCTCAATGAACCCTGAGCACTCAGGTTTCAGTCATCCATGTTTCTGCATTGATGACTTTCCACAAGGTAGAATTTTTACTTTATTTATGTATTTATTTTTATTGATTCATTGATTTTTTTTTTTTTTTTTTTTAAAGTAGACTGACAGGAAAGAGGGTAAGGGGAGAGGGGAAGTCATGGGGCAAATGTCGCCAGGGCCGGGAGTTAAACCCACAACAGCCGCGTTGAGGACTAAGGCCTCCATACATGGGTTGTGCTAAACCCCTACGCCACCACAGCACGCCCCTTTTTACTTTATTTTTGATTAAATAGTTGTCTCGCCATCTACAAAGAATCAATTGCATCTGTTTGGGTCAATGTCACAAGGGATTCTGGGTTTTTTCACCTTTTACTCTTTAAAAAAAGCCATTAATTTCAAGACTTTTCTCTATGTGTTTCTAAGCTTCCTCCACGTTCACTGCTACCAATTAAACAAGGGTCCATCTCCATTTATTAATCACCAAATGTCAGCCAATCCCATCTTGATGAGCATGGTTGGCGTGAGATAAACAGCTGAAGTGTCTGTTCTCCACAGCTTGCATTTTCTGCCATTCTGCAAAGTTTCCACAGGGAGCAGAGCTCAGCACCTTCCCATCCTCTTCTTACACAGGGAGACTAGTAGAGTGTTACTGATCCATTCTCACCCATCCCCCATCCCATCTCCCACGCTCCTGCTGAGGGAGCTTTCTGCTTATTTATTTATCTTCTTGAAATGAACAGGCATTATCAAGAACCATCTGTCAGGAGTGTTAGTGTCCTTCACGCCTTGCCACTTGTGAAATGCAGAATGAAAGAGCTCCAAAAATTTCACTGAAGCACCGTTTGAGTTTTTCAGTCAACAACACTTTCACATATTCACATTGTATGCAGCAATAATGCAAAGATTAGTTTCAGGACATTGTGACTGTCCCTGGTTTTGTATTTAGTGTTGGTTCACAGCAGAATTAGAAGCATTAGGGCACTTTAAGGCAGCATCAAACACTGAACTGTGTGTAAAATTAGGCCTTTTGTTATTTTTTTACTGAATCACATCATAGAGGAAAGGTGAAGATGTTAATCATCCATATTTCCCTAATTAAACTCTGTGTCCCCCATTAATTACTCCCTTGCGTGGCCAACAATTTGTGAGCAACTCCACGCTGCCAGACAGCTTTTATTGCAAACTATTAATTAGTTGTCAGCTGACTCAGGCAGAGTCTTAAGTATTTTAGAGGTGGTTTATCAGTTTAGAAAAACAAGGATGAGGATAGATCTGATTTGCTATATGTTGCACTTGGATGCCACGCAAAATTTGTATTAATGTTTAATTCACCTACAATTATTTTGAAATCCTCCTAAGTTCAATAATTGACACAAAGTAAATTAGCTTTCCATCCATAAAAAACTAATTTATTTAATTGTATAATTGGCATAGATGTCACAGCTTGGCTTTACATATAAACATACACAAATATTTGCATTTTAGTATAATACAGTGTATGTTCTGAAAGCCTAAAATAAAGCAACTTAGATTTGACTGCCCGTGATTTAGTTAAGTCATATTTAAAGCTTCACATTTTTTTGGAGTAGCATGTATAGGGTATCACCCTTATTATTTGAGCTGATTTGACATTGCAAAGAAGGTTATGTTGAACTAAAATATCACAAATAACATTTGTTGAAATGAACATTCATTAATTTCTGTTCAAAAACAAACAGAAATGAATGAATTTCTGTTTGTTAAACAGGAGTTTTTAAAGTCCTGTTTTTTAAAAAGTTTAACAGGACTTTTAAAAAACAGGACGTTTTTTAAAAGTCCTGTTAAACATATTTAATATCTATGTAACCAAATAAAACAAAGATAGATTCTGACTTTTTGTTAATGTTAATGCAGTCATGAGTCAAACTAAGAACACCCACGGTGTAATAGGTATATATTTGACAGCATTAAGTCTAAGTTGTCATTTTCTGTAAGACCTTATAGAAATGGAATAGAAAGCTAAATAAGTCACTACGCTTTGCAGCTAGTTTGAAGTGTTTGTGTTGACATACTGTCTTTGTTTTTGTCAGACATCAGACCGAGCATCATGGCAAAATATCCCAACTTTGGTCTTATCTGATGTTCTTCTACAAGTTCTTGTGCTTCTTTTGAGTGTGTTTTTTTGTTTGATTTTATTTTGCTATAGAAGAGCCTTTCTTCTGGCATCCCTTCCAAACAAGCCATTTTGTTCAGACTTCATCAAGGTTCCTCAACTTTAGCATTTAACTCACTGACTGTTCTTTGTAGTTTTCCGAGCATTGCAAGAACTCACACTGAGAATTTACTGAGATGTTCATAACTTTTTTGGGAGTTGTCTTTGTGTTGAGTGACCTACTGGTTCTGTGGCTTAAAATAAACAAGCCCAAATCATCTTTATTCCACCATGGATCTTGATAACATATATGAGGTGTTTGTACTGATAGGTTGTGTTTGGTTTAAGTCAAGTTTCCTGCTGTGTATTATGGCAAAGCATCTATTCTGTTGTCTTAAGGACATTGTTGAAGAAGTATTCCAGTTCTTTCATGTGAATAGTGCAACACTAAGCCTTGCTGCCTCACTGAGAGAAAACACTTTCTCGGTCTAAAACTTCCAAACAAGTAACAATTCTGTCTTTTTCTAATTTTACTGCTTTAAGCATTACCATTTCACATGCTAGCTGAGACCTGTCGAGCATAAAATGTAGCTCTTGTTTTCTTTTTCTCCGAACACAGAATCACATTGGGTTTAATTTGGAGAAGGATGGATTTCAGTTTAAAAAAGCTTTATAAACCTTCCCAAATAAATGGGCAGCTCCCATAGCTTGACTTGGGCAGTTGTTGATGTCTCTTCACCTTGGCATTGTGTTTATACACATCTGTATATTCTAGACAAGCAAACTGCCAAAATGCCTGCTTTTATATATGTAGTCACACAAATTGTTGCACAATTAATAAGTTAATTGATTTTTTTTTTTTTCATTTTACAGTGCATTATAAGCAAATGTTACATTAAGTTGACATTTTTAAGCCTTGTCCACACAAGCAGACTACTGTGGGTAATTAGATATTGATATGACCAAATTATCTGATAGTGTTTCTGACAGAGGGTTCTGTCAGTGTCATTCACCTCTATGCAGTAACATGCGAGTGCTGCAAAAGCCTTATCTTATGTTGTGTTTAGGAAATTGGTTTGCGATGAAAACACACTCAGTTCCTCAGTGACTGTGGCGTCAACAAATGGCTGTCTGTCCAGTGTACTGAGCCGTGAAGTAATTTCTCTGTCAATCACCATGAAACACAATCCCACGTTTAACACGAAAAGAGCTTGCCATCTGTTGCATGCAAACAGTGTTTTTTTTTTTTTGTTAAATCTGCATGGACAGGCCTTAATTATACATTTTTGAGATATAAGTGTAAGTGACAGAAAACAGCATATTTTGATAATAACACAAAGTGCAAGAGCACTATGTTAAAATTTTAGAAGGACAGGCTGTAGGGTAGCAATATCTATTGGCCATATTGCAGATTGCAACGAAGATTTGGGCGAAGCAAATAATGTGGTAGCTTTCCAAAAATGCAAACCCTTCTCTTTTCTAGATAGCTTAAAGTTACAAAGTCATGCTCATAGGATTTTTTCAAACAAAAGATAAAACTGTGAAAAAACATTATGTATATGTCGTCATAATGACAGTTTTTACTCATACCAGCAGGCTATCTCTTGTCATATCATAGCTGCGACTTATGGTTACAGATTATTTCACTTATCTGAACTGTATCTTTCCTTTTTATTATTTTTTGTTTTCTTAGATGTGGGTTCAGTGGAGGGTCTGGCTTACCACCGGGCTTGGGACACCTTGTACTGGACCAGCTCCACTACATCTACCATCTCCAGACAAACCGTGGACCAGAACCGAGTCGGTGCCTTTTCCAGGCAGGCTGTGGTCACTCTTTCAGAGGAAGACCACCCGCACGTACTGGCCCTGGATGAGTGTCAGAGGTTGTAATGCGTCTGTCTCAAAATACACCTCTTACATTAGTTATCAAATTACTGTATGATTCACTTAATTCCACAATACTGTCTAGATACATGGAGAGTATGTGCACTATATTCAGAAATAGCATAACTGTATTTAAAAATTGACATGACCTAATTGCAGTTTGTTCAAAGTAAGATTAGAAATAGAAAACTGCCTTAAAAGCCCAAACATTAGCAGAAAGCATTGTTTCTCTTTAAAATTGTATTTTAGCTTTCTGTCAGCTGTAGGACATCGCTTGTGCTCCTGTATAAGTCCATTCATAAACTTGTGTTGTTGATATTATGCCAAGATTTGCTCTGAGTAAAGCTCCCATATCCTCCGATTGTGTGCTGCTCGCTAAAGAGGAATAAAAGCAATTGAGACATTAAGTACCTACTGCCCATGCTGTTAACCTTCGATTTACTAAGAATGTTAAACTGATACAGTTTTACTAAGAATGTAAAACTGCAAATCTGATTCACAATCAGATTTGCAGTCTAAAACTACGAGTTAGAATCTGCAAGTGTTTGAATCATAAAACCTGGATTGCATTCAGAAATCATTTAATTATATATATATATTTTTCTTTTTTAATAAATTCTTATATAAAGATAAACACTATTCTTAAAAATTATGACAGTAATTTTGGATTTTTGATATTTTTTGCAGATTTGTGTCATCATTCTTTAAAAAGTAGGAGAACAAAGTTGTTATTTAACTGATTTTGGTCAAATTAAATTTGGTTGCTCTGTCAATTTGACAATTTTGATGAGTTTGTTAATTTCCTTTTGGCTTTTCTGTAAACTTGCTTAAAATTATATCTTAAATTAATTGCTAGATTCTAATTACTGTTTTCACCTTTGTGCTGGATCAGTCTGACTCATCTCATACACCAACATAAAACACGGCATTAGTCAGATATCATATAGACAAGTAGATTAAACTTAACAGAACTGAATCTGAAATACATTCAAGTGGTGTAGGATTATTTGTGAATTAGACTAAATAAAGTAAAATATTAGATATGCTGCTGCAGACAACCCAGACCTCATCAGGCAGCCGAATCCACAGTGCTGTTATAGTTCTGCTTCACAGAACATTCAAACATGTGCAGGTGGCATGCAGTCTGTATCTGCTGCAGAGAAGCTACCTGCTTGGTAATAGAAACACCATCCCTGTGACCATTTTTTAGGATAAATCTTTAAGCATATACCCACAATAGATGAGAAAAAAAAAATTTACAATATGGAATGTAACAATATATCCAGCTTAGATAGGATGTGACGTGATATATATAAAAAAGATATGTTATGTTATAAAAAAAAGACATAGGAGATTCTTAGTTAAATGTTAGTTGTTTTTTTGTTTGTTTTTGTTTTTTGTTGACAGCCAAAAGAACAAGGAAATGGAGAAAATCTCCCCAGTAACAAATTTGTACCCCTTTTTTTTACACCTCAGTAAATTTAAAATGCCATGTTTGAAAGATTATGCAATGTAATAGAAATGAAAACATCCAAACCAGCCTGACCCCATGTGATAAAACTAAGTGCCCTCAAATCTATGACCCTTTTTTCAGCAAAAGCTGCCATCAAGCTTTAGTGACAACTAGCAGTTATTCTTTGACATCCCTTTGTAGGATATCTGCCCCTGTCTTCTTTGTGGAATCATTTTAATTCTGCAACATTGGAGGGTTTCGATCATGAAGGGCTTGTTTAAGGTCATGCCAGATTCTCTATTGCATTTAAGTCCAAATTTAAATCAGCAGAATGGATCAATGTTTTCATCAATGTGGCAAGTTTCTCAAAAGACATTTATTGGATGAGGTGAAAAGAGACTTTATGTTCCTTTAGATCAGCAGGGGTCTTCACCTTGAAACTCTCCTATGAATCCAATTTTTGTCCAGTCTCTTTCCTGTTATTGAACCACACCTGTAAACATTGACTTTAACTGAGAAAGTGAGGCTTTGAGTACTTAGGATGTTCTTGCTTCTTTTGTGACCTCCTGGATGAGTCCTCGATTTGCTCTTGAAGTTGACCCCTGTTTCAAGTTTTTTTCTTTTTGTGGATTATGGATATCACTGAGGCCTAAAATCTTAGAAATGACTCTGTAAGCCTTTTCAATCTGATCTTTGGGATTTTGGTTTGTCTTGCAGTGTGTTACTGTTTTTAGATATTTGAGCTGACTGTATGTTGTCCAAATGATTCTGTTTAAGTTATTTCTTGTGTCTACAATTTTGATAGCAGTCATTCCTGGATGTCGATAATGAAAATGAACTTAGCTTTCTGAAAATATGGTTAATCACAGCTAACTCATAAATTAGAAAGAGAGGCTTACTTCTTCATGTAGGGCCAGGCTGGTTCCTTTTTAGCTTAGATTCATTATTTGAAATGTGAGTTTTGTATTTTCTCACATTTGTTTATTTTTTGGGAGCAAATCTACAAATGTGCAAATACTTTTTTTTTTTCCCTCACGTCGCTGTAGAAATAGCTAACAGTTATTTCGCAAGATAAGGTCTTAATTTTCATGACAAGAAATACTGTGTTAGGGATTATATTAATTATATTAATTTTCAAAACCACAAATGATATTCCTGATCTCTAGTGTATTGACGTAAATATTGAAAAGTTTGTTATTGAATAATTTTTAGTATATCTTCCCTACCTTTTCTTTGTCCCTGATTCTCTATTTTGTAAAACTCATAATCAGGCATCCCTAGTACAATTTTTAAATAACAGTTTTTATGTGTTGAACTCTGCATGTTTTAAGCAGTTTTGAAAAATTTAAACCAGCTAAAAAAACGAAACACGTTTTTGCATGATTTTGTTTTCAAATTCTCTTTTCGTAAATATATTGAAAGATTTTGAGAGCAGTCAGAAAAGACTGAGTGTCCTCTAACTCTTGCTACACTAACTAAATTAATTTCTTGACCCCAGTCTCTCCTTGGTTGGCAGTTTGGCAGCATATCTATCCTACTCTCGAATCACAGTCTGATAATTAAAATTTAAGCTCAAGTGATTAATTAGTAGACTCTGGTTGTAACTTCTGACCTGAATTTTTATCAGTGTAGTAGCGTGGACTTCTATGACTACATTAAGTTTTGAAGTGGGAGGCCAGGATAAAGATAAGGGTTTTTTTTTTTTTTTAGATGTCAAAGGAGATCCTTCTTCTTGTTTACTGAACAACACAGCCTCTGTCTAACTTATGTTGTCCATTTCTATTGCAAGTCTCATACAACTGATGGTATAACTTTTTAAAATGTATCCATATACTGTTCTTATCTGTTTCCTGGTTTCTCACACACTTGGATTTGCATAGTTGACTTTTATCATTTAAACTGCGATGCTAATCCATGTTAGGACATAAGAACAAAAGACACGTTTGGCATAACAAAGTATAGCATTTCACCAAAGAGAACCTCCATTGAACTGTGAAGCATAGAGTTGGAAGTTTTAAAAGGCTGGGGATGTTTTTCTAGTTAAAACCCAGATCTTAATCTAATTGTAATGCTGTGGGGTGACATAAAATGGGCTGTGCAATCAACAAACCCTTCAAACAACTCTGTGCTGAAAATCAGGAGTAGAGCAGACCTTCCTCAGACCGATGTCAGGGACTGATAAACTACAAGAAACGTTTCTCTGAAATAATAGGATGTAAAGTTTGAAAATAGGTTTTGCACTGTGTACTTTGTAAAACTGATCTTAACTGTCCATTCTGTATGCTTAGCTTGATGTATTGGACCAACTGGAATGAGCAGAGGCCCAGCATCATGAGATCCACCTTAGCTGGCAAGAACATCAGGATTATAATCAGCTCTGACATCCTGACGCCAAATGGACTCACAATTGACCACAAAGCAGAAAAGCTCTACTTCTCAGATGGAAGCCTTGGCAAGATTGAGAGATGTGACTACGATGGCTCCAGTCGATATGTAAGTAGGAAAACAAAAAATGCAACAAATTGTGGCTGTTGTGCTAAAAGAATACTTCTCATTTTAATTGTTTAGTTTTGCATTTATGTGTGATGCCCTGAATTACCAAGATTTAAGAAACATATTTTGAAAAAGTCATAGTATTTTAGATTGTTTTCTACTCATTGTAACTGACAGTGTAAAACCTCACATAACAATGAGCTAGACCTCAAAAAGTTAAGCCTATTTAAAATTAAATTTACAAGCCCTGCCGCTTTCCCATTCTTATATGTTTTGCTAAAGGTATGTTATAGTTCCAAGTTGCCTTTGACTTTTGTGAAATTCCAGTCATGATTGGGTCATAACACAACACTTCTGCGTTATTTTTCCTATAAAACAAAAGGGGAGCGAAAGTCTTCACAGGACATCTCTATTTGTTAAAATTGTTGATAATTGCCATTGCTTCTAATGTATTTATGCATTTTAATTTTCAACTACACTTGGAGCGATGAGCATAGTAAATTGTTTTTTTTCCCTTGCGTTAAAAAGAAACTTCTGTGCAGTTATGTTCCTGGAACAAGATCCTCCACACAGCAGATGGGATTTGAAATACCTCTTGAAGTTGTCCTATTTCTTCTCTGAGGGCACAGATGGTTTCCTTAATCACAAAAGTCCGTTCTTGGTAAAGTAAATAAAACCCAGCAAGGGGGAGCTCAAGTTTTGTCCATAAAAGTTTCATGCATAATGTATGACATCCCAACAGCTGTGTCCTGGGTATGCAGAGGATTACAGTACAGGATGACCTTTTCATACTGGAGAATCTAGTTTTTGCTTGACATGGCTCACGCGGCCCAGCAGTTTGGCCCATCTCAATTAGTTACCCATATGTGTGATGAGCTGGGTCACTAGGCTCGGAAAGTCTTCACCTTTGAGACCCCACCTGAACCTGCAGCAGCCTTGTCCTGGTAATGAAAGCTTTGCAGCAAGACTGCTCTGGGTGCAGCATTTCCTTTCCAATTAAAATGTGTAAATTGAACAGAGATAGCTAGCTGTTAACGCCATCCTCTAACCAAACTATAGTAAGACGAAGCATCCGCTGCAGACAAGTTACTTACTTTGAAAGCTTAAGGCAGCTTGTCACTGTAATGAATATTGTTTAATTCAATGGTGTAAAAGATGTGTTCAAATTACCAAGAAATGCCAGTAACCACAGTATTTCAATTAGGAATTAGAACAGACTAAGGGAAAAGAACAACCATGATAAAAGACTTTTTGTAATGAGTAATATTAGTGTAAACTTTAGTAGCAGTTTTGTCTTTCAGGGCACAGCTTCTCCTCTTAACTGCAGTACCAATATATGCTGACAGGGAGCTTGGGGGAGTCGAGCGTTTGCATAGCTCTCACCTCAGTGTCATATTTAGAGTGATGACGGCATTAACGATGACTGCATGAGGGTCAGCAAGTTTAGCTAACAAGCTGTTATTTTTCACCATCCTAGGAACTACTACAAAACTGAAATATATCACACTAAGTTTAACGTGTAAAGCATCACTTGCATTACTTAATGTTGGTTTTAAATGTAACGAAGTGTCAATTTCTAGAACAAACAAATATCAAGCACTTTTCTTCAGTAAAATGTCTCTGAATGGGCTTTTGACAGTCCAAGTCATCCGCATATAAAAAGTAAGTCATAAAAATTTGTCCACATTTTACGTTATGTATTATAAAGTGTAATGAAGGAAGTAGTTATTGAACGCATGAAAAAGGAGATGCAAAAAGGAATCAAAAGCCAATAAAATAACTGAATTCTTTCAGGCACTCCTGCTTCCTTTGTGTGTTGTTTAATATCAAGTGGTTTGGCACTATAGCTGATGACTTAAGGTTTCTTAATCCCAAGGTAATGATGATGTGGCTCTTCAAGTCATGACCAGTAGCGCTGACGCTGGTTCCAGCTGAGTGTAAAGTGGCACTGGTTACAAAATGTATTTTCTGACATCTGAATGTTCCAGTGACCACCACCTCCTTGCAAGATTTATGACAACGCGTCAAAAAAATAATCAAAAGAGTTGTTCAGCAGCCAAGGATCACTCTGGGGACATCTGGTGTGAATTTCATGACAATAGCCCCATTAGAAATTTAGAAAAACATTGATGTGTTCATATTTATTTTCCCTGCTGCATCGTAAACTACCAGTAATTTCTACAATCATATCTGGATACTTTTGAATAGAGACAGACTGGTTACCAATTTACTCAAAACATGAGTTCAGCACAAAACTAATGAGTTGCTGCCTTTAAACCGAACATCTCCCAAATCTAATTTCCTATCAATATGTTCTTCCCCACACCATCTGTCGTTTATTTCTCTGTTCTTCACTGTTTCGCAATCGCGTTGAGGCCAGTTGTTGCTTCCACACGCTAGGCTCCTTTAATCAACACCTGTCCTATTAATCCCAGTATGGCACAGGGCTAATGTGTTGTCGCTTACAAGCCTGTCCCACTAATGGCTGAGGCTACCAAGCTGTTGGAGTCCATGATCCTCTATACAAGCCGGGGGGGAGTCCCAGAAGGAGGCATCTGATGGATTCTTGCCTCGCTGCCAATGGCACTGTCATTTACTCCCCCAACATCTGGGTTAAGCAGTGAAGCTGGCAGCAGGGGTTGATTTGTTGATTAATGAGTAGACACAATATTTTTTCCCATTTTTCCAGGGGTTATATACAGATTGTCTGTATCCTATACAGTTTTCTTTTGAAAATATATCTGTGAAGAGAATATTACATAATTCACCCCATGACCTAACAGCAGCTCCCTGCTCTATATGTTTTTTTAGGTCATACTTAAATCAGGACCTGGAAACTTCTATGGGCTGGCCATCTATGCAGATTTTATTTACTGGTCTGACTGGGCCCGTCGAGCTGTCCTACGATCAAATAAGTACACTGGTGCTGACACCAAGGTGCTTCGAGCAGATATACCCCATCAGCCAATGGGAATAATAGCCGTGGCAAAGGATACCAATAACTGTAAGTACAAGAACCAATCTCCTGTTGCACCTTGAAAAGGTATACCTCTTGAATTTATTTGCCTTTTGTCACTTTAACACCACAAAATGTTATCTATTTTAGCCTCTGACCTCAGACCATTGCTAGAGAACATTTGTGAACAAACATCGTGCAGAGTAGGGTCAAGTTGTAAAACAGTTTCCCAAACTCTGAACATTTAACAAGGCACTTTTGAACCCATCATATCAAAACTGAAAAGTGCTGGCACAATTGTAAACATTGCAGGGTATCAGAAAGGTGACCAGGATGTTCTTTGCAAGTCAACATCTCAAGTGATAGAGTCTCTTGTTATCACAACTATTAGTTATGTTCTCCATACTGATGTATGTTGAACTGAATGCATACATTTTTGGTTTTGTCCAAGAATTAACAACCGTGATATTTTCATTAACTTGTATACACTTTATATTATGTAGATATGAGCACTCTGGACTAGGATATGAGCACTTACTTAAGAAGCATGGGTCATATATCTTGATGGCAATTTGCACATCTTTATCTTTTTAGAGATTTTGATATTTTTCTTTACTACCAAGTTGTGATTTCTTAGTTTCAACATCACTTAAAGAAATAATTTAAATTATTCAAACCTACATGCATATTAGTCAGCAACAATACCAGATATAGCTGTTGGTTATCACCCAGTTGGAGCTTACTTTAAAGAACATATTAATTTGATGCGAAAGACGCCGAGTTGATAAATGAAAGTAGTCGTATTTAGAATGGCGAGAAACTTAAACCTCAGTGGTAATTAATAAAACAGTAGCTTATGTTGTAGAGGGAGTCTCTTAAGTGTCGTAGAAAGTTTAATTTCCAAGTAGGACATAGAAGGTGAGCTTAAGCACATCCCACTGGCTTGGGATCGGATGGCGAGAGCAGCTCATTTCCTTGTTTATCTTGTTATGGGAAATTATTGCATCCTGTGACCTGAATGAGCCAGCTGCAAGTTTGCAATTTCATGTGCAGTGAACGGAAATGTCGGCTTGGTATATTAGTTTATCCCTTTCTGTCTTTACGTTGTTGCACTCTAATTTTGTTTTCATTGTCACGAATATCCTGAATGTAACTACTGTTCATAAAATTACCTTACCTGAGCTGCAGATCAGATTGATGTCTTTATTCTTTTTTGAAAACAACACTCAGATGTCTCTAAATAACTCTGATATAGAATGCATCTTTTGCTTTAATATTTCTTACATTTTCCCCCTAGGAATTAACAGGGACATTTTTTTCAGCAACTTTTTCAAAGCAAAAGCACAAAAATAGGTTTATGCTTTGCCTTCAGGTTCTCCATGGTGTATGTTTACACCAACATTTTTTAATAAAGGGAATTAAATGCATTGTGAATTTCACTCTGGAACACTATAATAAAAAGATGAGTAACTTATGTGTTAACACCCCTTGAACATGTTCATATTTGGTCTCAAAACAACCACAAATATCAAAATAATTTACAGTATTAGAAACTTTTGTAAAGGACCAAGACAAAGTAGTGAATTATCTGAAAGTGGAAAGAAAATTGTATGCTGCTTTCATTTTATCAATGAAATGTGAAACCTGTGTTGTTGTTTTTTCTTATTCCACCATATTATTTACAGTAATAGCCAAAAGAGCTTTTAAAAAAAACATTTGATTCCTTTATATTTGCCCTCGCTGAAAACATATTTGTAAATACTTCAAAACACGTTGAAGTGTCAAAAAGAAACTGTGTGACAGCAGACAAACAGCTGTTTTGAATTAGGTGTGGAGATAATTGTTGCAAAACATTTATTCATTTATTTTAATATTGCTTTACTAAATAAATATTAATCCTGATTTTTGTTATCTGGTATTCTTTGTATGAGCTTTATTTTATGTAATTTAACAGCCAAGTACAGATAGTTTTTTTTCTCAGTCACAAACCTAATTGTGCAAATATTAAAAGTAAAGTAGAAAGACCACTTGTAATTCCTCCCACAAATGTGATATATTGTATTTTCCCCAGAATACCCTGAATGCATTAAAGTTACCTGAATTGGATTTTCTTTCTTTGTTAAAGCCTAATTAGCTGTGTTTGAATGTTATTGAAGGTGAGCTCTCCCCATGTCGACACATGAACGGAGGCTGTGGTGACCTCTGTCTGCTGACAGCTCATGGAAGGGTCAACTGCACTTGCCGTGGAGAGCGTGTGCTGCTGGATGACAACAGATGTGTGTGTAAGTCACCAGGAGTTTCACATTGATTCATTCCAAAATGAGCTACACCTTACTCGACACAGACAATAAAAGAAGTACCAGATATTTTAAGGACATCTTTGATTTTTGTTCTCTGTAAGTTTATTTTTAAATATCTTAATCTTTTTTTATTTTGTTCTCTAAAATTATGTATTCATTTAACAATCCAAGTAACCAGATGTTGGTTGTAATACTTTGAAGAAGATGTTTGTTTGTTTTTTTTATTAGAAACTCAATAAGTATAAGTGCATAAACAAGTTTGCTGTCTGAGTTAAAAATATGCAGATTAAAACTGTTCAAAGGAGTGAAATGGTTGCTACACTTCCCAATTATAAACCACTACAAGTGATGCCTTGCTTTCTAATTGGCATCACTAGTTGAAATTGAAAGCCATTATGCTGATGGGCCATATGGTGGGAGGAGCTGTTCAAACAAGCAAAGTTTGGCCAGACAGAACATGGTGTGTGACTCAGAGCTGGATGCTAGCTTAAATGTCATGGCAGTGGATGGTAGGCTGTTTTTTTAAAAAAATACAGCCTGACTTGATGCATTATTAAAATAAAGAGGTTTTAGCTTTTTTTTTTGCTTAGAAGTTCAGATTGAGGTCTGTTGATGATTTGAGTGATGAAATTAAGATGTTTATATAATGACACTAATTCTGTATGGGGTGTTTATTAATATATTTGTGAATATTTATGGAATAGTATTGGAATCGCACAGCCAGATTTAAAATTCCAGTCAGTGCTTAACAAATTGTCATATTAGGTGTCAGTGTTTAATTAGTTTTTGACTTTCAGTGAAGTAAAGTTTGGAATGATTGTAAAATAAACAACTTCATTAATTGATGAATTTAAGAAATGGGAGTAGTTTTAATTTATTGTTGTTTTTCTGTAGTTTACAAAAAAAACTATTTGTAAAGGCTGAAATATATACATGAACCTCTAAGAATGTTTAGGAAAGTGTCTGTTTGCAAGTTACAGGGAAACTGTACTCAGGTGTAACTACCATCAAGTTTCTAGCTTAATTCTTGATTGATTTTTGACTGGTTCTTATCTGAAATGGTGAAGTTTATTTAAAGCAGTTGGGTTTAGTATAAAAGTATTGTAAATAAGATTAGGAAAACCATTGTAAAACCAGTTTTAATGTGTGTTTGGGATCTTTGTGTTGTTAAAATACCCAAATTGGTGCAAGGTATTATCATCGAACCCAAACTGTCACCCTCAGTTATGCTGCATTGCTCAACGACAACCCAAGAATCACCAAATCTCAAGACTTTCATCAAATGGAATTTGATGAAATAAGGTTCATTGTCCATAATATAAACTGGGAATAAAAGTTTGCAGACCATGAAAGAACACCTGCTGCAAAATCAACTACTTCAACCTCTGAGGCGGTGCTGCCCACATGGACAATCTAAATATATTTTAGAGAAAAAGACATTCTTTTTTCAGAGGAGAATGATTATCCACTGAGACTGAGATGATTATCCACAGTGAGGTTCTGTTTTAGCTGTTAAAAACCTATTGCATTAAGTATATGGAATAAGTAAGAAGGTGGACTACCTTCCAGTTATTCAATATCACCTCAAATCAACAACTCAGTTAAAGTTTGGATGCTGCTGGATGATCAAACAGGGCTATTATCAAATAAACATCAAAGTTCAGAAAATATTTTGCAATGAATAAAGCCAGCTAACATAAGGTTTCTGGAAAAGGGCACCAATCTCTCCTTTTTTGAAAAATTATGAATTAGGCTTATGAACAGTTTCTGATAAGGACACAAAAATTAATCCACAGTCTTTGAGTAATAATGGTCTTATCTCCAGCCAGAGTCATTAAGAAGGCTAACTGATGGCTACAGTCTCTCCCTAAGAGTCATTCAACCCAATATTATCGAAGTCTAGCCATGATTGTTTTTTTTCCCATGTGTGAATTAGAGAAAAACACATTATCTTCTTTTTTTTAAAGTTACAGTTCTATGTGTGTACTATCATTCCATTCCAAAAGTTAACATTTCTGAGAGATAATTTAAAGTTACAGATGGCATTCCTACCAATGATGAGCTTTTGCAAATTTCAGTATTAGTATTAGATGTATTAAGTATTAGAAGGTTATCAAAGTCAACGATTATGGCATCTTATTTGCTAAAATAACTGCTTAACAATATAACATAGACACTACTAAAATTTACTATTATTTTGTTTCACCCCATTTTCTTTTCTGCAGCAGAAAATTCATCATGTAACATTTACACTGAATTTGAGTGTGGAAATGGAGAGTGTATCGACTATCAGCTAACCTGCGACGGTGTGGCCCACTGCAAAGATAAATCAGATGAGAAGATGCAGTACTGTGGTAAGAGAAACTTAACAAATCTATATAAAAGAAAATAGAAGATAACCAGCAACAACGCTTTAAGATTCATTAGGATTCTGACAGATTTAATAAAAATAAAATAAAAAACACTAGATAATGCCTTGAGTTTGGAAATAATTTTAAAGCAATTCAATTGTCCTTCAGACAACAGGACCTGCCGGAGGGGGTTTAGACCCTGCTACAACCAGAGATGTGTTGCCAGTGGTCGTTTCTGTGATGGGATCGATGACTGTGGGGATAACTCAGATGAAGCCTTCTGTACCAGTGAGTTTGCAGCTGTTTGATCTTGCGCTCTATCCTGCCTTTGAGGGCAGGATCTAGTCACACTCATGCCTATGTTAATACAGCTCACAAGACCACACGCTGTGCTAAGCCCTCGCTGTTTAATAAGCTCAGAGATCATAAGGAGTGCACAAATTAAAAGAGACGCCCAACCACTGCTCCTGGAAGTTGCTTGAACAATATTTGGTGTTTTTTGCTGGTGGGACTGTGTCTTTGAAGGTGTTTTTTTTTTTTTTTCCTTTTCCATTTATGTTTATTTTCATGCAGTAATTGATGAGAGTGGGAGAATATTCAAGCTTAGAGATTTTGGCCATGCTGACTAAACCCACCAGGAGATACCAGTGGGTTGATAATTAATGAGGATCGTCCAATTTAGCAATCTGGGGTTTTAGTAGCGAGTTTATCACAGTATGTTGTGTCCATTACCAACCTCTTGTTTTTTCATTAGTACATCAAGAACCATTTTTTTACTGACCAACAGAATACATAATTATTCTGTTACAAACTTGTGTACAGAAATAAAATTTATATTTTTCATGGACTTCAAATCAGAAGTTTATATGCAGTTTTAATGTGCAGGAATCTCATTTAATCTTTTGTTTTCTGGATTTGTTCATGGAGGTGAAATGATAATAAAACAATCAACTGAAATGTTTAAGGACAGAAAAGAGAACTGAGTGTTGAGCACTCAGGGAAAAGTGCCAGTTTTTCAATATAAAGAGACCATTTTTGCACAGAAATTAAGTGTCTGGATGAAATGTTTTGTATCAATTTCTAAATTTACACATACAACTGCCTTATCTCAAGTGTATTTGTGGAATTAGAACTATAGAAATAATTCAATTACCGTACATTTTATAGTACAATTTCTCAATGACATGAATCCCTACTTACACAGATGCAGCATTCTGAATCAATATTTGAAAACAGATTAAAAAGCACCATATGAGCAGGGAGAGCAGGAGGGGTTGGTAAGGGATGTGTGTCTTGATGCATAGATTTGTAACATCTATCCATCGTGGTCAATTTAGTTTGAGATGGGAAACAGCTTTGACTATCAAAAGAACTGTCACACTCAGGAGAAAAAAAGTCTGATGTCATGAACTCATCTTTTTACAGGCTGATTTCAGTGAGAGAAACATCCAGGAGAATCAAGAGAAAAATGTTGTAGCTTGTCAAAGGACAAACTGCAGTCAGCTCAGGTTGAGCACTTTCAGGTTATCACTGCATTTCAGTGTTTCATGCATATCAGAGAATTCACCTCAATGTTACTGCTAGTGTATATTTTGACATCTGATCTCGAGACAGGGTTGTGAAAGAATAAGGTGGTAAAAAAACGACAATATGTAGAGTAATTAACCAATAAACACATGAAAAAATAGAAAAGTTCTCATCTTTGCGTGCATGCATGCATGACTGAACACATGGGGGTGTTCTTGTGTGTGCAAGAGGCCTGAATACATGGGTTACATGCTCTAACCCTAGTGCCACCATAGCGCCTTGTTATCCAGATTTTAGCAAGTATGTGTGCATATATTTATACCTGTATATATTTACATGTTTTATTTTAACCTCCACCCCCAAAAGGCAACAGTTAAAATGAAGTACTGAAAATGCAAAATGATGGCGGGATTTATGCTCATGATAAGTGTGTGCAAGCTTCTGAGTAGATATCTCTTTACTGTATTTTTCCGCAGCAGTATACGGGATTTGACATTTATTACAAAAGCTGTCGAGCTGCACAAACACTGAAGTCATAAAAAAAGATAATTCTTCTGAGCACCTTGTTAATTTTGTTACGGTTGCAGTGGGTCTCTGCCCTTTTTCCTTGTTTGGGTCTAGAGGCAGGCCCTCTGCAGGTGATATGTTTTTCCTTGATTAGTGCTCTTCTGCTTTAAAAGCTCTTAGGCATGCAGTAAGAGGAGGCTTCTCCCTCTCTCTCCTCTGATCCCCATTTGGTTTGGTTTGTATCTTATGTTTGGGTTTTTGTTAGGTTTGTTTGCATTTGCTTATTTCTGGTTAGTTATGGGTTTTGCATTAACTTACCTTGGTCTCTCATTTCATTTATTCTTCTTTTAGGTTTATTTCTTTGGTATAATTTAATAAACTCCATTTTCATTTAATAAGTAAATCTTTGTGTGGTCTCCCTTTAATGTTACCCCACCAAACGAGCCTGGTGGACGTAACA